>JAODOY010031070.1:0-22256 GCA_025399855.1 Forbesichthys papilliferus | reverse complement strand
TACAACATGTGGGTTTATATGGAGACAGTCGGGATTAATGGGAAAACATGCATGCATAATGTGAAAAAACGAATACTTGAATCCCAATATTGAAATCGAATACATACCCAACAAACGAATACCCGAATAATCGAATATTTGGGGCCAGCCCTAAGCAACGGCGATTAGTTCTACGCTGTCCAATAGTTTCCAAATTAACCAGTGGTGGGAGGCTGCGAACACTTCCCAATGGAGCGTGGCCAGACCATATTTACAAAGTGAATATGGCCTGGTGGTTACACAAGGCCAACTACAGTGCATGTCTCCTTTAGTTTTATAGCAGTTCAAGTTATACTAGTTCCAGGCCCGTTCATTTTTACACACCCTAATTGCATTTCCCGTCTAGTAAAATTACACGTTTCTTGCGTTTTATTGTTGTTGTACAGGAGTGGCTGTTGTCATGGCATTGCACTGTGGATGGAATTTAATCTGACTAATGACATCACTTGGAGCATGGGCCTCACAGGACCAATCAGTGAGGAGGTAAACATACCCTCAGCTCCCATACCACCACAGTAACTACCAGTTTACTGTTGACATTGTTACAATTTTTCTGTCACAATGCTGCTTCTGGAGGTTAGATGTAATTGCGTCTCTGTTCCTGCAGGGGGAGTGTGAATGGACGCGTCACAGGAAACAGGGAGTTTACTTTCTGAGGTCACCTTGGGAGAGCTCACGAGACTGCAGAAGCACCTTGTCCTACAGTTTGACCTTCCAGCCCAGTTTGGGCGATATCAACATGGACTTCACCATCAAGGCTCCCTGATTTAGAGGAACATTCAGCCTGTGGCAAAAAAAATACTACTGCTTTTATAAGCATTTAGATCAGTATGGAAATTCTAAATTTGTCTTGAGACCATCCTGATCTTGCAAGCTCCTATTTCAATTTGCCTTAGACTTTGTTTGGAAACCCTCAATTCAAAAGGCATTTGTCATAAAAGCGGCACAAATACTTTTTAAATGAACCTTTCTTACACACATGGTTGAACTATCTACCTTTTATCTCATTGAGTCAGATTTGGTGGTAACAGTTGGTGAAAACCAAAATGTACACCGACATCTTGGGGGAAAACGAGCCTGATTGTTTTCTAAAGGTGTGACAAATGCTTTGCGTCCAAACTACTTGTTGCAATATTTAAAGTTTTCAAGATGGGGATGGTCTCGCAAGATGAATGCTAAATGGTCTGAGTTAAAGATCGACTTAGACTTGTGTATATGAAATATCTAGGTAGACCAACCACATAATTTCAAGTAACATTACAGAAACCTGTTCATCGCAAAATCAGTATTGGTCACCAAAAAAGAAAAATGCACAGCCTAGAGTATTTTTGCAACACTAACATTTGTTAAACGTTTGTTACATTTTCACAGCTATCTTAGCTAGAGTGATGTCAGATAACAGTAGCAAGCTGTTTTTAAATGTCTAGTTCAAAATCAGCTAAATGCTTTATGAAGCTGTCAAAAGTTTATTTTCACATTAAAGTTTTTTTTATAGAATTCTAAATATTAAGCCTCTCTAAATGACGTTATAAAATATTTTACAAAATAAACACACTTGCATTACAATTTATTTGAGCAAAAATGTCTATACAGATAAATGTACAAGAACTTCCCGTTTACATAGATGTGTTTCCTCTTGAACCATCACTGGGCAGCATGAATGACTGACTGACCACCTTGAGCTCCCCGTAAACTTAAAGAGTTGAAGCTAAATTGCATAATACAAAAATTGTATTTAATTCAACCTTAACACTGCATGATAGCTGTACTATTGCCTGTTGTGCTCACTTCCAGGCAAAAGACAACTGCACCCCTTGCATTCAAAACAGTAAATTAATAAAAGAGTACTCGACACACATTTTCTGAGGGAACTGGAAATGCGAAGATATGGCAGCGGGACGGAATGTGTGGAGGGTAGAGGTTTTAAAAACTTTCAGGCATCTGTAAGGGTGTTGTTCTCCAGAAGAATCTTCTCCCCCGGTTTAAATGCTGGCATCCCAAGATACGGACAGCTAGCACATCGGAAAGCATCACCCAAGTAGCACTGAAACCAAAACATGACATGTTCAGGGGCTAAATCGGCTAGCCTCCTGCCTCCAGCCATCCTGAACGCACAAGCTACAGGTTGACTTCACCACGGGTATCAGTCTGAAACGCCTTAATGCAAAGGCGTAGGTCCTAACGGCAGGGCTAATCCATTTAAATCAAACTTCCTTATTGGTTTACCTACTTTCTCCCAATCAGAACGTTTAAATGTCAGCTACAGCCCGGTGGGGAGAAGAGAGAATACAATTAAATACAAAATTACAATGACGTACTGTACGTTTGTTTTCTACACAAGCTTTTGCATTCAATAGTTCAAGACTGATATTTGCACCGAAAGTTTACTGGAGCATGTTTCATTATATAATCTTCAGTGATATTGGAGTATTAAAACTTTTCTATATTTCTTGCCGAGGTGAAAAGTCTCGCGATTACCAGCATGAATGGAGTAATAAGGTGAAATTAGCATAGAAAATGGCCACTCCACTTTCAAATGGTATGTGTGTTTCTTAAAAGTAGTGTCAAAATATCGTTTCCTCCTCGTTCTTGTGAACACGATATTGTGTATCATCTCGTCAAACCCATAATAGACCTTGTACAATATATTAGCATTCCTACTCACGCTGCCACAAGCAGACTTTGGCAAATCTGGCTTCTGGGCTCCTTTAGTCTCCTGTTCCAACTCCTCAGCCAGGCCACAGGAGCTGCAGAAAACACAGTTACCGTCAGAGCAGCGGGAATATCCTTTAACAGGTTCCAACTGTCGGCACTGTTACCACCATCAGAGCAGCGGGAATATCCTTTAACAGGTTCCAACTGTCGGCACTGTTACCACCATCAGAGCAGCGGGAATATCCTTTAACAGGTTCCAACTGACAGCACTGTTACCACCAGCAGAGCAGTGGGAATATCCTTTAACAAGTTCCAACTGTCGGCACTGTTACCACCATCAGAGAAGCGGGAATATCCTTTAACAGGTTCCAACTGACGGCACTTTGCATTCGATTAGTTGGGGAAGGGGATTTTTGACCCTTTATGCAGACCATTACGACCCAGCGTTCCATGCAAGTCGATGGGGAGGTCCAAGGATTTCACCATAATGACCATTACTTCTCTTCAGGGATGTTAATGTGTATTCTGAGTATATTAACATTAAATATCCAAGTACCTACGATCAATCTGAGGCCACAATCGTATTTATGCAGCAAACCTTTGTTTGGGTTACACTGACTGTTTCAGGCCATGCACGGTAGATTAGCAGTGGGGGCAATGATTACGTCAGCCACTTAATTTCTGATCATCTTTAATCATTATAAATTCTTTGATTACTCTCGGCTTTTTCTGTCTGCTATTGCTACATGTGTTAATGTGGAGTATTGCATGGTCAGGGTGTATTATACTCAGCCTCTTTGGTTTGTTAGCACATACCGGTAATCAACTTGTGCTTAACGTCTGATACATAGACGCCCGTCAGCGCTATCAGGAAGTAGACCTGTAGTTATTGGCACGGTCACTCAGACCTGTATCCGTAGTAACTAGTGCAGAACTTATTCGTTTTAATAAATTAATGTTTTAGAAAATCAGTGCAATACAGTATCACACAACGTACTATCACCATACTCAGGGGTACCGATATTTTCTTACACCTGTAATCGCCACACGTAGTGCTGATGGACAGAAGAGGCTGAGACTAATAACGCCTTAACCTTGCAGTACCCCACATCACCACACGTAGTGCTGATGAGGCTCACCAATTCTTGCAGGCCTTCTTCTTCTTCCCAGCCCCTTCGCCACAAGTGGGCGCTCTGAGGGAGGCGGGGTCAGGCTTCTTCAGGTCTTCATCGTCCAACAGTGTGTCCGAGTCCAGCAGGTCCTCCTGTGGATAGGGGACGCAGGGTCACCATGACAACGCTAGTAGTACCGGGGTTTTGAGAGAGAACGAACGAACTTACAACATCGTCATCATTCAAGGCGCTCGCTGAAAGTGTCCACTGCTTGGCAGCGTTGGGGTCCAGAGCAGGTTTCTCTGTTAAAACCACCGCAGAACAACAAGCGTTAGCTCCACGTAGAACATGAAGATTACAGACAACAACTACAGAAGGGCTAATTATCATATTATGAATTCACTGCATGTTGTTACTTGTCAAGGATTTAGTAATAGCTTACAAAAAAAGGTATAGTCAGTAATTTTGGAGAACGCTTGTTGATATTACAATATAATTGAAGCTCTACTTAAGACACTTAAAGGTAGACTCAGCGATTGTAGGTTAAAAAACATAGCTCCTTCCGGTGTTTTGACAGCACAGCCCTGGCAGACCACACACACACCATCCAGAAATCGCTGGTTTGAATCCCGCTAACGCCTCACCAAGTGTTGGGGTGTCCTTGAGCAAGACACTTAACCCTAACTGCTACAGGCAAGCACCATCGGCGTGTAGGTCACAATAATTCTTTTTTGTTGGCCGATTACTTGTCCAAGAAATATTTGCGTTGAAAAATATTTTTATTTTTTTCATTTTAAGGACAGACAGAATGTGGATAATAGGCTTTACTATAGAATAAGTTTGTTATAGGATAGTCTTTGCTATAGGATACATTTTGTTATAGGATATGCTTTCTCAAACCTGTATTGGAAATAATATTTACAAATCAATAACATTACAAGTAAGTAGGACCAACTAATGGCTTCAATATAAGCCAATAAAATGCTGCCGAAGGTATTTTACATCCTGGCAGGACTACATGATTATGAACCACCCCAGCAGGACAACGTGAACGCACCTTGCTTGGCCATCTTCTTGCCAAATGACAGTTTCAGCTGACTTGAGGACCCCACCTCGAAGTTAGGTTTAGAGGCAGATATGCGGACCACTGACAACGAGTTGCCTTGGTAGCCAGTAGCCGCTCTAAGGGCGTTCAACACCTCGGGGCTTGCTTCTCGTCTACGGACCTACGGAAAGAAGCACACGAATCAAAAAGGATCAAAACAACAGAGGCATTAGAGTGTAGCTAGTAGGCTACACTTTATGCTCAAGCCAGCCTCTACACACCCACCTCTGTGACATGTGTCAAGCCGGACAACTTGAGGGCCGACATCAACTTATCAGCTGTCCTCATACTCTGGCCCTCTGTTCCTAGGAGAGGAGAACATGTGTGTTTTAGCATGTGCTACTGTAGATTGACAGCGTGTAGCTCTTTGTTACAGCTCGTCAATTGCTCACATTAAGGGGACGCTTCAGTCACACTTACCCCCTGCCACTGGCTCGTCGAGAATAAGATTCCCACCAGGCTTGAGGACTTTGGCCATCTCGGCTAGTGTCTCTTGGCTATGGACAGACGAGCTGTCACTGAGGAGACATGACAAGATCCAGTCATATGTTGAAGCTGCGTGAGAGGCTGGAGAGAAGAGGAGACACATTCTGAGTAAACGTATTTGAAGGTGAACATACTTAAGGCAGAATGAAGGTGTACAAATCATTGTGTAGCAACACAGCCTTATTTAACCAATGCAAGAGTTGACAATGGGAAGCAATGAGCCTGACGCAAATAAAAATGTATCTGCAAGGTTCTTTGTTTGACTTTGTTTACTACAAATCATTATGTTATGATATGGTAAAAACAAACTGTGTTGCTCCATAGATTTCACACTTTAATAATTTCAGAGTGCCGTGACCCATGTGACATCAGCGGCCTGAACTCTTAGTTAATAATTAATCAGCAGGCATTCTAACATTCACCATTGTGTGTCATAACAATAACAATGACCAAGATGAACATAAAGGTTTTCTTTGACCATGGCTCTTACAGATTGTTGTGAAACATCAATATTGAGATGCAGATGTTAGGATGACGAGCAACTCACACAGCAACAGCCTGTCCATATTTTCCACTGACACCTTTCCATCTGGTCCAACGGTGCGTCCCAGGCAATCTGCCAGCTCTTTCAAAGCAGGCGCAGATGATGTCTGCTTCCACACCAACAGCACCTTGTCTCCAGTGGTGACCCCAAACTCTGCCATGGTCCCTGAAGAGAAATGAGATTATTCATAAACTACCTAAAATATTGCTGCTGTTAATTGTAGTACTATAAAATCTTTCTTACGCTGTGCCATGGTATTGCATTGTCTCTTAGATATAGTGCCAACCATTTTATTATATAATAATATTGTTCTGTTCTGTAGTAAACATTACCGTAGCTCTATATTATACCCTGTAGTAAACATTACCGTAGCTCTATATTATACCCTGTAGTAAACATTCCCGATCTACATTATAACCTATGTTTGTACTATGTGATTGCGACCATTGATTATTCTCATGTGGATTGTTAATGTACAACTACGGTATGACTACAACAATTAAACTACTTAGCTGAAACTTCGAGTTAGCACAATTTAATAATGGCGTTCAAAATCCAAAACTTACAGAAAGATCCAGAAATTGTTTGGAGTAACCATGTAAAAGCCACGGTAAGAAGACAGTGTCGAGTTGAATAACCTTGTCATGACTGGCATCTCATGACACTGCAACTTTCCAACAGAAAGGCGCAGTGCTAAGCTACCGTAACAATGTTAACCTACACGTTTGTAGGAGAGGAATACAGCAACGCCAATATAAATGCCGGCTCTGCCACCCACAACAAGCGAAATAAACTGGCATCCATGTCAGATATACCAAAGTATGTCTACTTAATAATAATAAAGTTAATTTCTATCGCCACATGCCTTACCTGCTTCGGACGTTTATCTGGTCACTCAAAACAATGACGCACTGAAGCTGCTGCGTGCTGCGCGTTAAAAGTGCGACGTACGTCATAAACAACAAGTCGGACATGGCGGCGCTGTTAAGAAGTCTGCGAGTTGGAAGGGCATTTCGGGGGATCAGCGGCGGTGAGACAGGCTGGTTGATGCTTGTTATGTTGTATATCAGATTATTATTATTAGTTAATGTAATTGATTTGGATCTTCTTACCGTAACGTATCTGGTTAGATAAGTTAAATGCGAAGGGCATTTAATGGTGTATACCTATATATTTGGCTATATATATATGTTTTATACATTATTAATCTAAAGGGATTTTGTCTCTATAACTATTATTTTGTTGGGGGGTTATTTCATGAAGTGTGCATTTCGTTGGTCATATGATAAACAAGTTCTTACAGATGGGGGCGTCGTCTCAGGCTTGTTTACATTCTCTTTTAGGCAGAAAGTAAGCATGTGCTTGATTGTAAGGAGGCGATACACGCTTGCTGAAAGTGTTTTGTCCGCTACTCTGCAGTGATATATGCACCAAAAGCAACAACCCGCGAGTTCAACAGCCTGATCCGTGGGTTTCACTGTTCAACTGTGCGACTTCAGGACGAATCCAAACTAGACAAAACATCATCTTCAGCCGCCTCCTCCTCCACAACATACCATGAGCACTACCAGGCACACTCTACTCCCCAAGAGGAAACCTCAGGCGAGGAGTCTACCAGGTCCAACACAAGGTCAGGATTTGCTGACCGGCCAGCTGATATACACTGGCCAGTGGCCAGTCAATATGTGTGTCATACACAATCCATTAAATTGATGTCAAATGTTCTATACAGCTGTGATGTTGAAGGATACTATTCCATGTCACTCCAGCTCGTTATCTAATTCACTATCATGCTGTAGTAGGTTGGCATAACATGTCATACAAGCGTATATATTCTGACATAAATTTGCATTTTTGAGAACAGATTACAATTGTTATGATATTTGCATTGCTTGAGTGACGGCTGACTAGTGACGCATGACGTGTTTTGACCTGCTGGTTGGTCACATGACCAGTTACCAGGACCAGAGCGGAGAGCAAGGAGAGGATTACGAGACGGAGGAACAGCTGCAAGGGCGCATCTTGACCGCAGCGCTGGACTTTGTCCCGCAACATGGGTGGTCAGTGGATGCCATCGCTGCTGGCGCTGAGGTTTGCTTGTGCTACTCGTGAATTAAACCGTAGTTATATGTACACGTTTGACCTGAACCTTCTGAGGCAACGGTAATATTGTGGTGTTGCATAAAACGGTGTATCTTTCTAGAAATGACACACAATAGACAGGATTCTTTCAATTCATTCAATAATTTAATGTGTTTCGCTGCCAAACGCTGTATTCTAATAATGTAACTGAGGTTTTCTGGAATTTTGTTTAGTATTTTTTTATGAATCATGCTGATAAAGTAAATTGAAGTGAATAGATATACATATACAAACAATATCGTTGTCCTGGCAATACATTATTTTAATTGTATGAAGTCAAATTTGGTATGCATTTTAAAATGATTAATATGACTACTGTTTTTCTACCAACGATGTTTAAGTCTCAAAGCTAAAATCAAAACAAACTCCAGGAGCGTCGCCCCACACATTGAAACACATTGCAAAGCCAAGCAGCATTGTTGAGACACTGTTTTTGTTCCTATTTACGGAGCCAGGGCTGCATAGAAGTCCCTGAATATTTTTTCTGCACACACATACTTTATAACGATAAGATGGTGAAATGTGTATTAGCTTACAATGGCTGACAATACTTGTGAAAACTATACACGCAATGCACAGCTCAACAACACCTGCATCCTCCTCAGATGTGTTTTGTGGTAAGGTTTTCTCCACCTTGTGTTTGCACCAGACCATTGGTCTGTCCTCTGCCTCTGCTGGCATGTTCAATAATGGATCTGGAGACTTGGTCCTACACTTCATTGCCCACTGTAACGCCCAGCTAGTTGAGATCCTGTCGGAGAAACACAACCAGATGCAGCTGGGCCAGGCAGAGTATGTTGATACGCACACACAGTGTTGATATACACACACAGTGTTGATACAGTGTTGATACGCACACACAGTGTTGATATACACACACAGAGTGTTGATACAGTGTTGATACGCACACACAGTGTTGATACGCACACACAGTGTTGATACACACACAGTGTTGATACCGTGTTGATACGCACACAGTGTGTTGATACTCACACAGAGACTCATGCATAGCCACTTTATAAATGGATAGTTTAGAGATGTTTGTTGTTTGGTTATCTATGATGTTGTAAATCAGTAAACAGATTTAATGTTTACTCCTTTGTTTAACTGGGTAACTCTTTATTGTTTTACAGCCATGGGTACCATGTGTGTGTGAGAGAGAGAGATTTCATTTTGGCTTTATCTTCCATTATATAGTATCCAGTGTAGAATGAACTGACATTTGTATTTCCCTATCAGGACAGAATAACAACTATTACAGGAATAGGCAATTCAACGAACCCACATTGACCTTCAGTGTGTGCTGTGCGTTATAAAATGTTCACAGGCGAAAGAAAACTGCAGAGTTTCTACGGGATGCTGTGGAAAGCAGATTAAGAATGCATATTCCCTACATTGACACATGGCCTCAGGTGCATTGCTTTGAATCTTTGCTCCTTGTAAAATGTCTTATTGTAGGATTGCTAACTGCACATTTATTCACCTAAAAATGGAGTAGATCGTTGGCCTAGACAAGCCTGCGTAAAAATAATGTACCATACTCTATGCTAGCCTGTCATAATTCCCTGCTGGTTATACATTGTAACTACACCCTGTGACAGCGTTTGACTACGGTGGGTGTCGTTCCAGGCCATGAGCATCCTGTTGCTTCCTCACAACATTCCCGACAGCCTCAAGCACCTGTCCGCCCTAGTGGATGACATCTGGTACTACGCCGGCGATCGCTCCACCGACGTGAGTGGAACTGCTCTTCTTCCTCTTCCTCATACTTTCCTGTCCCCCTTTCATCATCATCCTCTCAGTGCCCGGCCCGCCACTGCCAAGGTTACAGACTGCGTTTGCACCTGCTAACCTGCTACGCTTGCATGCACGCTTTTATTCCGGGATTATTCAGAATATGACCGTCTTCTAAATTTGATAACCCCTTGTTCCATACAAGCACATTCTACAGTATACTGTAGGGTGAACAACGATGCTAGCCTTGTGAGACAATCCTGATCTTGCGAGAGAGTTCGTCTTCGCCGCGATTATCAGTCAGGAACCCCTCAATTCAAATCACGGCATAAAAGCAGTGCTAATGCATTTCAAACTTCTGCACATGCGATTGGACTACCTACCTTTTTATCTCGCCAAATAATTATGTTTAAAATCAGCTCGGTCGCCGTTGGAAACCGAATGTCCGTCATTTTGGGGGAAAAACTTCAGTTGGTCGCTGATTGGCCAGATTGAAATTTATGGCGAAATTAAATTGGAGCATGTGAGATCAGGATAGGCTCTTGGGGCCACAAAAGTGAACTGATCTGATTTTATTTATTTATTTATTTATTTATTTATTCTCTTCCATCCCTCCCCAATACTGACATACTGGTATTATCTCAAGTTAATGTGAATTTGGAAATTAATGGTGACAAATGTTTTAGATTTAAACTTTCTCTCTGCTTAATTATCATTTGACACTAATAATGAATCATTTGTTCTGTAGTTAAACTGGTACACTAAACGTGCCGCGCTGACGGGCATATATAACACCACAGAGCTGGTGATGGTTCAGGATTCTTCACCTGACTTCCAGGACACCTGGAAATTTCTGGACAATCGCATCCAAGATGTGGTCAACATGGCCAACACTGCTAAGCAGGTAGAAGTGCTTAATTTGACTTTTCTGGTTGGGAACCACAAAAGTGGTTGTTGTCGGCACTACCTCGCATAACTTCATCAGGTTGTTGACTGTTTTCTGCTGCCTGGGCAGGTGCAGTCCACAAGTGAGGCAGTGGTGCAAGGCATTATGGGAGCTGCTGTGACGGTACGTAATTTGATCATTTTCACTATGTCTAATAAGAGAAGAAAATGCAATATAGTGCCAATGTAGCTTTATTTTACTTGTCTTTCAGCTGAAGAACCTCACAGGCGTGAACCAGAGACGATAATCTTCAGACGCTAGTCAATCTGAATCTTGAGATCCTTCACACATCACTCTCATAAGAGACTTCAAGATCTTATGAGATCCAAGATTGCCTAAATTCACAATACAAAGCATTTGTTTGTTATGAATGAACAGCTGATGCTGTATGAGCCTATAGTTTTTTTGTTATTGTTGCTTTTGTTGGTATTTATAAGGGCAAGGCTGTCTGTTTGAAACTAGGTTGGTTTTGTGTCTGGTCATGTCTCTCCATCAAGAGACTGCACCCTACAGTCAATTTACTGTAAAAATTTAACGTTTGTTATTGGGTTTTAAATAAAATTAAATATATTTGCCTTTTTGTTTTTATTTGTATATCTATTTTTAAAGAATAAAAACGTCTAAATGTCTAAACACATTTGGGGTAACTGAGGCAGAGCTGGAGTAGAAGCTTTTATTTTTGAATTGGTGTTAACCCGGATATGAAAGGAAGAACAACGCGTTCTGGCCAATGAGCGGCATGCAAATGTTTCCTTGTCTTCCAGCTACAGCCGCGGTATATTTTATCTCGTGGAAAGCTATATTTGTTATACTTTTATCATGCCGTATGCTAATCAGCCAACAGTGAAAATTACAGAATTGACAGATGAGAATGTGAAGTTTGTCATCGAGAACACTGATTTGGCGTACGTATTATTTTAACTGAATGCATGGGTGCAGCCATTGATGTCCACTGTACCAAAACACTGCGCGATGTACTATACACATTCTGAAAACTAAATGCTAAATTGTTTTATTTACATTTTTTTAAGAACAGAAACATAATATAACATACATAATTTAAATGAATCTAAATACATGTATATATGTCAATGTGGTTTCTTATTAAGTACCACTTTGTTTTTACTAATGTATCCTAAATAGGTCCCTATATCCACTATTTTCCAACGTAACCTTCTGTGCGACTTAATCTTGTTTCCCTGTATTTTAAGATTGCACAGGTTGTTTCTATAATACCACAGTTACACAATATGATTTGTAATCAGCATTCATTTTTTAGACACGTTTTAAAGGATTGTTATAGCGATCTGAACAGATGATGACATTTTAAAGCAGCCTGCCCTGATGCATCAGCATGATTAATTTCTTATCCTCCAGGGTTGCAAATTCCATACGCCGAGTCTTCATGTCAGAGGTTGCCACCATAGGTAAGATGGTTGCCGTTCATGATGACTTAACAGCAGCAATTACATATCACATAGGAGGTTTGGCTAGCCTGTGATAAAATGTGTTGCATATCTCCTAGCTATAGACTGGGTCCAGATCGATGCCAATTCATCTGTTCTTCACGATGAATTCATTGCACATAGAGTGGGTATGTACTAAATACAAATATTACAAATATATATAATATTACTAGCAGCATATTGTTGTGAAAGTAATTGTTGCAACTGATTTATTCTATGTTTTTAGGCTTAATACCACTCACTAGTGATGACATTGTGGACAAAATGCAGTATTCCAGGGTAAGTATATTGTCGTCTCAAATTACGATCAGGTAATTTCAGTAATTTCACCGCCTTTCCTTCATTTTCCCAGGACTGTACATGTGACGACTTCTGCCTGGACTGTTCTGTGGAGCTTACCCTGAATGTCCGATGCACCGAGGATCAGACGCGACACGTTACCTCACGCGACCTGCTCTCCAACAACCCCAGAGTTATCCCGGTATCCCACTTCTTCTAGGGCTTTGTAGATGTCCGGGTTTTAACCCCCCACCCCATCTCTTTTAACCTGACACGCCAGATATCTGTGTCTTTTAGACACATCCATCTGGGGAGCCATCCATGTTTTAGAAGGGCATGCACTTTCGAAAAATACTTTGCAGGTGATTGCAGGAACAAAGCCTGTTGTTAAATCCACTCTTGCAGTAGAACTATTGGGAGAATAGTGAAAACATATTTTCCATTGAGAAAAGCCTTTGCCCTTCATTTTAAAATGGTATTTCATTTCTGAAAATGAAAACCCCCTCCTATGTAACTCGCGACACCCAGTTTGAGAACCGCTGGCCTAATGTAACCAGACCAGGAGCGTCCGGTACATTATGGGCGCCGCCCCCTTATGAATATCTGGCGAAGGAAGTCTACCTAAACATAGTCTACATTATTTTATTATATAGGGAAAAATAATTATGACATAAAACTTGTTTCCTCATACAGAAACAATTTTATATTGGCACATCCCTTTATTTGGTTAATTTCTGTCAATCGGTGTTGTTTACGACATGTAATAATCAGTATATTATACATATACTCTCTTGGGGCGCAGATAAAGTAGTGTGTATGTGAGTCAAAATACTTTTGACAACCATATGACCTGAGGCTGCTCTCTAATGCGTTGCCTTCAATATACCCTCCGGACGCAGCTCAATGCGCCCTCGAAACGCCTCCTTTTATTAGCAGCAAATCAGCGCTGTGAGTTTAGCGTTGTGTTGATTTAGCTGTAGGATAATTAAGACTAGAGGATCGTGTCGTGTGTGCTGTCCTACCTAGCTACTAGCTAAACTACTACGATACTGTTTGTAACCGTGGGTTTGTTAACATGGACATAACTTGAGTTAAAAGTTATTTATACATAGTCGAGAGTAGACAATATTTTCTAACAAGAAGTATAACGTTATGTCGGTGACTTGGCTACTTACAGTACAGAGTAGGCTACTAACATACACTGGAGCATCTAAAAGTTTTCCCAGATGGACAGCCTTGCGCTTCCGTTGTTTTTTTTTCAGTGAATATGGCAAGCCATCAACTTAGGTGAGTACAATAGAAAGCATGTATTATTGTACTACCCTGATTCCTGCCTTTGTGGTGCTGGTCTGTTCTGTTCGTGCATTGGCAATATTTTTCTGCTGGATCAATTTATATACTGTACCGCCGGTACTGTAACATACTGTAGATGGTTTGTGGTTGACGTGATGACGAGAGAGTGTTCATAATCCCTAAACGGTTAGGGATGAATGCTTTTTTGTGGCCTACCCTTCAGTGGTGTTGTTAAGCACTTTTTATTGGACAAAAAACGCTGTGTTGTTGTCATTGCGGCGCACATTGGTTGCTCACTCAGTTGGATTACTAGATGGCCGTGGGTTGGGCCTGTGCTTCTGTCTGCATGCATACAGGTACTTTTATAGTCAGATATACAATTCTTAATTGTGAGTCGTGACCATTCCTACATTTCTGTCTGTCTCTCAAGTTCAAGTAAGCTTTATTATAACATGACAGTTATTGAAACCGTATAGCCAAAGCTGTTATGTAGCCTCTATTGAAGTTTGTGTCTCTGATGTGTTGTAGCATGTATATCCCTCTGCAGAACGTTATATGTCTGTGTTGTGTTTGGCGCCCTCTACTGGCAAAAAAAAAAAGTGCTATGTTGACCCATAGGCCTGTGGAAGGGATATATAAAATTACCATTGCACCAAAATTGGTGGTTGCAGGTTGGCAGGTTAAGGGGTTAGCAGGTTAAGGGGTGTTGTTTGTTTCCATGTGAAATGTAGGTTGTAAAGCCCTTTGAGACTGCAATGTGTTTAAGGGCTATATACATACAATTGACTTGAATGAGTGAACTCTAATGCAAACAAGGTTTGCCAAATATAATCTCAGCGAAAACAAATGAGCTGAGAAAAATATCTCAGAGCCAGGCTAGCATTTGTCTTCGTATAATAATGTAATTAAACCCTGAAAGTTATATTTCTGACCCACTATCATGCTGGGGTTAGGATTAGACCAGGCAGACTGTCCTGTTAACAAAGATAAACAAATAAAAGAGAAATACCCTAAAAGCCCATATGCCTTTTCGTATTGGTAAAAAAACAAAACTACTGCTATTATAATGTGCTGAAATGATTATCCTATGGACAAACCTGTACTTTATTTTGTGTGTGTTTACAAGGTGACCTCAAGGAGTCGAGACAACGACCCAAATGATTATGTTGAACAAGATGGTAAGATTTATATTTGTTTATCTGGCGTGTGTGTGTATGTTTGATCAGTTGTGAACCTGCAATCTTGACATTTTAGACAATGTTGTTGTGGTACAGTAAATGCCCCTTTGACACCAAATGGACATGTGAATGCCTATACTCGCTGTGGTAGTTTTCCTATTCTCTGGTTGGACCATACACGGTAGTTTGATGTAAAAGACAACACCCATGCCTCTCCCAATCACCTCACGCCTTTGACCCTTGTACTCTGCATCCTACAGACATTCTGCTGGTGAAGCTTCGTAAAGGACAGGAGTTGCAGCTGAGAGCCTACGCAAAAAAGGGCTTTGGCAAAGAGCACGCCAAGTGGAACCCCACGGCGGGTGTGTCTTTTGAGTATGACCCAGACAACGCACTCAGGCACACAGTGTTTCCGCGACCAGAAGAATGGTACATTCCATTTATATGCTACCAGCCATAGATGAAGATTATCTTTAGATGCCTCTCACTTTGTGTTTACTATTGCTTATGCGAACGAGCCTTCAGCAGTGCCTCATTAAGAAGTGTAAAGAATCAAAGAGTTCATGCATTTAACTTCTCCCGAAAACAATCAGGCCAATTAACTAGATTAACTTCTCCCCAAATGACATCAGCATACTTCGTACGTTTCAGTTTTCACGTGCGCTCTTGATGATTTGAAAAATTCTAATTGGGGGAGATAACGGTTGTAAGGACGAAATGAAATTGGAGCTGGCAAAATCAGGATGGTTTCATGAGTCTACGTAAATGTGGCATACAGACATAACCACCAGTTTTTATTGTATTTTAGCCCGCTATTAACCATCTGTGAAGCTTGACATGCTGTTGTGTTCTCAATTAGTAGTTAGTATGTAGTAATACTGTTACACAATGCTAGCTTCTGTGTTTATGTTGACATTTCGGGTTTGTGATCTCCAGGCCAAAGAGTGAGTACTCTGAGATTGAGGAAGATGAGGTTCAAGCACCTTATGATCCCAACGGAAAACCTGAAAGGTAGGGAGATTGTCTAATGGCTCTTTTGTTTGTTTTGTTCCGGATCAGGGGCTGAATCGATAGAAATTGTGTGTTTTGTCCCAGGTTAATTTTGTGTTCACAGGGTTTACAATACATGCAAACAGGATTGGTAACACTGGCATTGTGTACACAATCTTTGGCTTGTTCAAGCCATTCCAAAGCCAATTGTTCGATTGAACAGCTGAGTTAACGTGGGAGTTTTGACTTTTTCCCTATTTTGAAAGACAAACACCTTTTTGGATGTCTGTTTGCTAGCTAGTTTCAACAGTGGAACATCAGTAGCATTGGTCATTGTTTTTGTAGCCATTCTTGTTGTAGCAAGTCGTCCTGCATCACTGGGCCGATTACGTTCTCACTGCAAACAGACTGAGACCACCCCCCTCCAGGTTGATTTCTTCCGAAACGGAGTGCAATTGCTGTGTACTGTTCACATATGCCCAAACGAACCGATCTTGGGAAGTGGGGATAAACGCTCCACGTTCCAATTCAACTGCTCCCAACGAGCCAGGCGTGAAAGCGCCTAAAATGTCTTCTCTTGTTTTGATGGTTTCTTTGGCAAATTGGTTGCCGTGGTGACGTGATCTTCCCTCCCAACAGATTTTACTACAACGTGGAGTCCTGCGGATCGCTGCGACCAGAGACTATTGTCATGTCGGCGCTGGCCGTGCTGAAGAAGAAGCTGAGCGACCTGCAGACGCAGCTGAGCCACGAGATCCAGAGCGATGTCCTCACCATCAACTGAATGTGCATCGCTAATAAACTGTTATATTTTTATAGTTTGCTCTAGCTCTGTTTGTCTCGAGGTCATATAGGTTTAAATCTGTTTCTGCCGATGAAACACTGTTTTTTCATTAAAATATTGTTTGATTTTTGTATTAAATATATCCAGTACATTTTTTAATATCAGCACACAGCCGTTGGTGGCCACCACCCACATAAACATTATATCATTTTTATGGTAGACAGACATATATGAGGGTATATAGGAGAGTTTGGATAACTGACATATTTTTGTGCACAGTCTGGGTATTTATTTTGTCATTACCACATTAGTATGAACTATTCTTCACATTGTATCTCTTAATGCACATGAAAAAAAAAACCTGTTACACTGTATCCTACTAAAGCAGGATATTGCGTTTTGCAACTTATTTATTTCACAACTCAAGTGCGTTTTTATTATTGCTACTTTCACCCACAACCCTGTGCGGTAGATAACATAGGTCACGTGGTATTGTCACAGAGGCGGAAGTCAAATGTTTCCAGCGACAACAGCTAAAGAAGGTAAGAAAGAAACTAAATATCAACACTATGTTTCCTTATGGCCGCTAATATCATCAACATGATCACCACGTAACTGACAGAACCTATAGATTTATGTCGACGTGGTGCTTGTTGAATAGAACGAGCGTTCCCATATTGTCCTTTTAGAAATGTCTCCGATGTAGCAGGCTATCCGTTAGCTCAATCTTGGCTGCAAACACTAACATGTTCCGTGTTTGGGATTTAAAAATGGGAGACTAAACCTATGAAGTCTGACACCTACAGTACCGTACAGCCAGCGGAGGTCAGCGGTGCTGCCTGCATCATCTGAAAATTTCAGTCATGTTCCTTGGACATGGACAGTGATCTCGTTATGACTATGAACCCTTTCTTTTGTTGTACAGTCATATACATTAAATTGATCTGAATCGCAAAGGAGACCCTTCCGATGATTAATTTACCATCTTGTATGGGTTTTGATCAGGTCACATTTTGTCATGCGAATGTTCTAGTTTGTTATGATTGTGTCGTCACTTCTGCAGTCACCTTGATGTTGTCTAGATACAGCTGTTGCCGTGTTTACACAAAGAGAGGTATTCCCTCGGGTAGTTGTCTGTCATTGGTTTTGTTAAATAATTATTATGAACCGTTTTGGATCTTATTTTGGATGTTAATTTCATGACTATAATTGTCCTTGAGTGTGTTAAACCTGCTTTTTAAGGCTTCACTTTAGCCTGCATCTAATGTGATTTGCTGCTGCCAGGCTGCAGGTTATGGAACCTGGTTCCATTGAAAACCTCTATTTTTCCTCTTGTTGGATAATATAAACATTCCATTTGGGATTTATGTAAATGTGTGTGTTTGTTTGTGTGAAGAGCTGTGATGTCATGGCTGCTACCAGTGTGACAAGACCTGGCGTTGCCCAGGCCAATGAGAAGTCTCAGTTGACCTTAAAAGGTAACTACTGTGTCTATACCACTACCTGGTAACCACCACACGTCTTTATAAATGCGTTTCATACACCTAGTGTCGCAGGGAAATACTGTCACGGGACCAATATACCAGAACAATACACGAGCAAATGTTTCTCAGCTAGAGTACATCTTACTCAGGAGACTAACGCTCAAACCAGCACAGTAAATACCACATCCATCACATCTACAGTTTTAATTTAGTTTTTTCCACTCTTGACAACAATGGTTACTGTGAAAATGTCACGAACCGTAAAAAATGTAAGATGTCAGTTCTACTGTATATATACATGAGCTAGTCGGCCTAACGTTCCTTGGTCATTGGTTTTCCCTTGGCAATGGTCTCAACAAACAATGAGGGCATTGTAACAGGACAGAGATACGGGAAGATGCGATTGACTTTCATACTTGCTGCCCAACAATGACTGCCAGAGGGCACTCATTGTTGGGCAGGCATGCCTGCTCGCACGGCGTGCACGCACACACGCACGCACACACACACACACACACACACACACACACACACACAGAGAGAACTAAGTTTCCCAAACTTCATCAAGAGAATTACAATTCCTCAATTGCATCCACCATGATGCTGCTGCTGGGCTCCAACTCATCATGTCTATTTTCTCTCCAAACACGTACACACTTCCCCCTCCTCTCTCTTCTGAGTCTCACTCTTTGTCTCTCCCTCTGTTCTTTTTGCTTCAGTGGATCTTCTCTCTCTCTCTGCCCCACTGTGCTTTTCTTTGTCTCTTCATACATAATTCTCTTTGCCTCACTTAATATCTCTTTCTTCCTCTCATTCTGTCTATTTCTAACCCGGCCGTGCGGCTGTGGGTCATGTATGAATCACCTCTTCTTCTCTTGTTTGCCAGATGTTTATGAGTTCAAACGGTGGACTTGCCTTTCCTGTAGACGTCAGTCAGCTCAGCTTCACCCCACCACACTGTGCACTCCCACGGAGTGCCCTCCTATCAGGCCTGAGTCTGACACAGGCCAAGACAGGCCTCTGCATCAGAACGGTGTACAGCAGGGCTATGCAAATCCGGGCCTGGAGGGCCGCACCCTGTTTTACTTCTAACTGTTAACCCTGCTCCAACACAAGGTTGTTAGAAGCCTGATAACGACCCGCTCATTTGATTCAGGTGTGTTGGAGCAGGGAGAGGTTTAAAACATGCAGGTGCTGCCTTCCAGGACCAGGGTTGAACAGCTCTGGGGTATAGGCTCATAAGTTTACATGAGATATAGGTGTCATTATAGGCTTACACGATCACAATGAGATAGGTGTCATTATTGACATGCAGTTGTGATCTCAGCAGGGTAGCACGATGTTTACAAAATGTGTTATTGTGATATTGATCATGAAAACTGCAATATCGATATTAATTTTGATATTTTTAAACATAAGTGAAAACACAACAACGTTATTGGAAAATGCATCAAGTTTTTCTAACTTACAACATATGTTTATTTCAACATATTGGACTGGTACAACAACAGTAATTCCACGCTACCAAGGAGGCATTCTTTTTTGCCACTAATGTTTCCTCTTTGATCTCTGTTGAATTGTTGCCTTCCTAAGCCACACATCTTACTTTTCTGTCTAAATCAAACAGTCACAAAGCCAAAAAAAAAAAAACATATTGTGTACTTTCTGCAAAATCTTTGATATGATATTGCGCAACGTGATATTGCGATAACGATATTGAATCATTATATTGTGCACCCCTAGAGATACACCCTTTTAGGTGTGGAGAGCCTCAGTGTTCGCTCAAATGAGTTTCATGTTGCTTTATGATGTTACATAGCCTATTTCATAAAATTGCTAGATTAATGATTAATGATGTGATTGTCATATGAATTGTGTGCATTATTGTCAAATAGACCCAGACCTATTCCATAGTACATGTACATAGTTTAGTTATGATTTCTTATTGTGTGTGTGTGTGTGTGTGTTTGTGTGTGGACAGTGGTCTCGGCAAGACCCCAATCTCCCAAACTGCCCAACAGAAACTCTCGGCTCAGCTCATTCGTGGAAGTGACGGCCGACGGCCTCACCAGCGAGACCAAGAAAACGGGCAAACGCAGCGGACACCTTGAGCTCCAGTGGAACGAGGACCTCACCCTGTGAGCGCACACACGCACACACGCACACATACACACGGAGAGAGCACCACGCATTTATGAACATTCTATACACAAAATAAAATGAACATTTAACTCTGACTTTATTTAGTTTGTGTGTGTGTGTATGTGTGGATCCAGAGGGCCCGTCTACTGAATTGTAGATGGGAATATCTGCTTTTAAATGAGATGGTGTGGGTTAGAATGCTTACAGTACATGTAAATCTGGCATTCAATGTTAAATATTGTGTGTGTGCACGCGCGCCCGTGTGCGCGCAGTAATGTGACCCCACAGAGTCATCTGGACCTGAAGCTGTGGAGTGTCCACACGCTGAGGAAGGAGCTGTTGGGAAGCGCCTCCATCGACCTGCTGGACACACTGCTCACACACCAGGGCAGGAGTAAGACACACACACACACACGCACACACACACACTCCTCACACACCAGGGCAGGAGTAAGTCACACACACACACACACACACACACACACACACACACTCACACACCAGGGCAGGAGTAACACACACACACACACACACACACTCCTCACACACCAGGGCAGGAGTAGGACACACACACACACAGAGTCCTATGTGACCCTAGAGTCATATACTATAGATATATTTGACTAATTTTAAACAAGACTTATATCATCATATTCCACAAAATCAGAACATGATACACTGAGTTAAGGATATGTGCCATGTATGTATGTGTTACATAAAAAAAGAGAACTGAATATGACATGATTGAACTTTCCTATGAACCAGTGATTCATAAAATACATCTTAAATGTTCCAGGCCTGTATAGGCATAACCAGGGTTGGGAAGTAACTGATTACAAAAATACAGTAACTGTAATCCACTAGTTACCATAAGAAATAGTGGAATTAGATTACGTTTAATTTTCTTTTTTCTTTAGATTGTTACTTATAGGACTACTTTCAAATGTAAAAGGGAAGTTTGCAGGGAATTCAGTGGAAAAATGCATAAAACAATTGGCTGTTCTCTTAATAACCTTTAATTAACGTCAAGCAATAATTGAAATGAAGTCATATTTTAATCTGATGCAATTTAAGCAACATAAACGGTCACAAAAATAAAACGATTTGGTGCTCCAATGCAGTAAATTGCTTTGGATGGCATTTTAAAGAACTATGTTTAGACGTGTAAAGTAATCTAAAAGTAATCAGATTATGTTTTTTCATTTTAGGTAATCCAAAAATTACGTTACTGATCATAATTTTAGGCAGGTAAATAGTAATGGAAACTAATTACTTTTAAAAAGTAACCTACCCAACCCTGGGCATTACTACAGTATATAGTAACTGATGTGGATTAATATACAAGTGACTGTAGGGAATGGAAAACTTGTTTAGTGTATAAATACAGCATACACATTTAGCATTCATCTTCCTTATTTTCGCTTTTTTCCTCTATTGCCCTTTTATTTAGATTATTTTATTTTAGTATGTCTTAGATAATTCTCTATTTGCAGTGAACTTCAAATATTCTCTCACTCTGCCTTTCTCCCTGTGTGAACATATTTTGCATTCATCTTGCTTATTTTCACAAATGTTATTTTTCCTTTTTTATTTATATTTTTATTTTATTTTAGTGTATTCACTATGTCTTAGTTAATTTTCATTTTTCTGTGAGCTTCAAGCTACTATAGCCGTTTCACACGTACTTGGGAAGAAACTAAAGTCATAATTTTGTAAAAGTAAAATTCGTGTGGTTTTTATTTTCTGGAAAGGACTTTGTGACGACGTCTATAAGTGTTTAAACACGTGACCTCTCGCTCTCTCTCTTGGGGGGGGGGGGGGGGGGGGGGGGGGGGGGGGGGGGGGGGGGGGGGGGGGGGGGGGGGGGGGGGGGGGGG
>JAODOY010031069.1:0-73437 GCA_025399855.1 Forbesichthys papilliferus | reverse complement strand
TTTTATGACCAATTCATGCAAAACTCCACGTAATCCCAAGGGGTTCACATACTTTTTCTTGCAACTGTATATATATACAGTATATAAAACTAATATCCAGAATATTCCAGGGTTCTCGCCAGCCCGCCTACAGTAACATGCAATTTAGGGAAAACACTGAGTGAGCACTCCTAAACACGAAAATAATAGTGTGATTAGAAATAATAAAAGCATCATGTTATCAGAGCTAACACACACCCATTACCAAGATATAATTTAATCTTCAAAGATAATGCTAATATCATAAGTGCGTAATTTCTAAGAAAAGGAAAGATAATAAAAGGATTAGAATGGTTTTCAAAAATAGTTGGTGTTACAGAATGTGGTGTTAAAACACCCAAGTGTTTTACGAATTTAAAACATAACGATTCACTGCTTTTATAATTGATTAACTACATTACAAAACAAGCAATTTATATTGTATAGTTCTACTTTTCAGAGAAGATCATCTCTGTCTCTGGGCACAAGCAAAATTCATGGCAGACGTGCACGCACGCTTGCACACACACACACACGCACACACACAAAACGTACCACATACTGTAGGTACGTACGCTGGTTGGTCAGCTAAGCCACATAAGAAGCTTGCATGGTGACATTTCAGCCCCGGCTGTTTTCCATTTATGTCGTCCTATGGGACCGGGATGGGGTACACGCCTGCATCACCCACACATTCTATCTCTATAGGATTCTCAAATACATTGGTCTGGAAAGCCATGATGAAGTCCCTACGGGTGCAATTGCTTTCCAGCAGAGAGGTGCTGGTGTAGATTTTCTTTAACCTTTTCCAAAATATTGGAGAGGCATTTACCAGCCACACATTCACATAATACGCATTCTTGCTTTTAAATGACAGGCTTAGCGCTACAATAACCCATAGAGTGGTTAGGCTACTGCATCATGGAAACGTGTCCAACCGCTTCACAAAGGTAGATATGAGAAGACGCCGTAATAATTTTGGAGCTTCAAAATGTAGCAAAAAGGGAATGTAAACCTGTCATAGCTGGGGTCCCACCCTTGGCCACAAGGAAGCACTAACCATCTTCTAGGGTGAGGTGGAGATACGGCTCTAAAGAGCGTCTGCATTACAATTGTCAATACCAAACCTTGAGTCACACTGGCATGCGCACACACAATCCACTCCACAGGTGCAAGCAACTCAGTTCGGCGTGAGCTTTGTGCATCTTAGAAACAGTGCAAGAAAATGGCTTAAAGCTATGGCAGGGGAATCAGAGACAAGCAGTGAAGAGAAAGAATGAGGAATAACAGGGATGGGCAGATACAATTGTGAGTGATGAAGTCTGTCTGCTCACCAGCCATTCATTTTTTCAATTGGAAAAATGGCCCTGGCCCTTACAATCTACTAAATCTCTTTCATTACAAGCCAGATGTAGCCCCTAGCCTGTGACGCTCTGTATGGAATCACAGTGCCATTTCCATCCCGACACGTCACGCTTAACTTAAGTGTCACCGCTGGGAAATGACAAAACTGGTCCCACAACAGTCTTACAACACAACAATCTTTTTGTTCTGTGCATTTCACACAGATCATTGTCATTCTTTCACTATTCTTGATATGGCCTTCAGCTAAATTGAATATTGTACACGTTATATGCAAGTGGCAATATGTGCAAGTAGCATCATGTAGAAGTCCTTAATCCTGCATAGCCTCAATGCATGAGGTATAGCATCTGCCACTCCAATCCACCCACATTAATGAACCCTCCTGTGCTATCTCTATGTAATACTGAAATCTTATTACATTCCCGCGACTGGGTGTTATGTGTATCTGTGTGACATGCACATGCTGTACTTCATCTAGCTTGTCATTGCAGTATATGGGTGATAATTAAAATACTGAGTCCTGCATCCTGTACAGAAACCCTCATCTAATTAAATGAATACATGTATTGAGTTGGATGGATGGATTATGAACTATAAAATTGCATGGAATTTTCATCAATCAGATTTTGTACTACTAAATTTAAACAAAGTAGATTAAAGTGCATTAAACAATAACAAAAAGAGGATTTATGATTTGGCCTAAATGATTCCTTTGACTTTCTACAACATCAGGCAATGTGTTTTAAAAAACCAAATTGCAAAGAAAATTACATTGTTTCATATTTCTGTTTTAAGACCAATCTAAAACACGAACGACAATTAATTATTTGGTATAAATTACAGTTTGTACAGTAGGCCAATGAAGCATGTCATCTGTAAATGCAATAAAGTGCTGCACAGCTATTTTCACCTGAAAATTTGCCCTCCTGTGATGATTTACATCTTGCTGTTGGTGACCTCACCTGGAGCTAAGCACTTATCTCACCCTACTCTGATTTAAAACCACGGAAAGGAAAAGTGCTTCTCCGAAGTGCCCCAGAAAAGCATTTGATTCTGAGTTACGGCTAGTTGAGAAAATGGGGACTCTCAGTCCACAGGCTATTTTAGACAAGTGAGGTTTCTCATCAAGACAGAGAGATGATGAATACAGCTGGGAAAATGGGTGTCATGTTCGGGGAATCATAAGGGATATACAGTACAGGGTCACGTTAATTAAGTTAACCAATTAATGGTACAATATAACATAAACAACACAGATAATTTGAGCTACTAAAGTCTGTCTGTTTACTGTATGCTAAGGGGATGGGTGACAGACAGGCATTATAAAATAAACTAATGTAAATTGTGTCTAGCTCTAACCTTCAAAAGATTAAATTCAAGTTATTCAAACAAAAAATCCTACCAAAGAAAAGTAACAGTTTAATGGACAATGGACAAGATACGTTAAAAGTGAATTTCACGTGTTAATATTCATGACACACACATTTCTCATCAATACATGAAAATGGTTTTAGGCTTTGGTGGTTATTTCTCTCATGTTCTCAAACAGTGCAATCTAAGAACCCTTTTAAAGTGTTTATCATATGATATTATTCTCCTCCCTAACAGACAACATACATCTGTCTAATGTGGTTAAATCTGCAAAAGGATTTCAGCGAGAAACTTGTCCACAGCCTCAGAAAGTGTTTCAGACAGCGAGGCAGTGATTGCCTTATCACACACTGCACAGATAGCTCACAGCCAAACTTCTTTACTCCACTGTGGTACTTCTCGTTTCTATATTCAGTTAGGAGATAGAAACAGTGTGTGTGCGTGTGCGTGTGTGTGTGTGTGTGTGTGTGTGTGTGTGTTTGTGTGTGTGTCAAAGAGACGGGAGGGAGAAAACGGGATATAGATTCTGTAATGAGTTTCTCTAAAGCATCTGAATGTCCCATCATCACCATGATTTTATGAATTCATCACAGAAAGAGTAAGTGTCAGACTCAGGGCTGAAGGTAATAAGATGGCATGCTGATTTCAAATGAGCGATCGCCTGAGAGATAAAGGAACATGTGAATGCAGAGATAAGTGGAAATATCAGCGGCACCTGTGACGATTTGGCTGTATTACTGATATCACCGGCCATAGCTTGGGCTGTCCATGCGCAGATGGGTGCTCCGTCTTCACAGAAGTGAATAGGGCTTCGCTCGTAGCCAGCTGACCATGTCTTTAAATAAAACATGACAGTGATTTATGAGTATGAGCCCTCTACCGCTGTATCATGTGTCTATCACACACACACTCACACACACAGTATATTGTTGTACAGTACACCTCAGCAATACCAGTGCAGACAGGGCACCGTTATCGTATTGCAATTTAGTGAGGATATATCTCCTAGCTCCTTTCATCACATACTCCAAAATATTCCACCCCCTATATCACAATGAAACTAACTTCAAAGTGAAGAAATTATTGAATTAATAGAAACCAATCACACACTTTCCGGGGTGAGAATGACAGTAATTGGAGTATTGTGCTAATGTTTGATATTGTTGAATTTCCGTTCGTTCCCCTGCAGTGTGGTTTTTAGGCGGAGAAGTGGAGACTGTGAATCTTGTGATTAATTTGTGTGACAGCCTGGCAGGAAGTAAACATTCAGGGAGAAAAACATGGATATATTTTCCCCTAGCAATGTCCCTGCTTAAAAAGTCAAAATGTTATGCTGTTGACTTTGAAATGGAAGGCTGTGCAGCTCTGTGCCACGCTTGTCTGTCACTTATGTACTCTTTGACAATTATTTAAGATGACAAGGATATATCTGCATTGTTTAGATGTAATGAATGTCTGCACCTTCTGAGCCTACAGCATACTGTACGATTAACCAACGATTAATGTTGCTAGCACTGTATTGCATGTAGAATTTCTAGTGGATTTTTGGCTCTTGTGTGCAGCTGTAAAAAGTCTACTAGACCATTTACAATGACAGCCAACCAAAACCGCACGAGCTACTGTATGTCTATAGTCCACACATACACAGGTACTTTTCAAGTGTAGCTTCACCACAGCTCTGAGCCTGACCACATTGCTAAGATGTAGTCAAGGACGTGAGTAAGGGGATGGGAGGGGCTGAATAGGGGTTTACCTGATATGATTTGTAAAGCCATTTTCAGACAATGCAGATATGTCTAAAGGTTTTGTCAATATTAACACCGGCACTGACGTGTCTCATTACAGTTCAATATTATTATTATTATATATTTCTATATAGACTATATCCTAGGCTTGGGTGGCCAATTGTCTAGACCTATCATACTGTATGAACTATATTGTTAATGTTACAATTTAATATTTGACAAATATTTACATTAATCTGTTATATGTTAAGTAACCTACATGATATCTTACCAATAGTGAGACGACAATTTTCTAGGTTAGTTGATACAATTCCATAACTTTTATTTAGAAATCGAAAAGCATGTAGGCTAATCCCAGAACAGCCGAGAGCTCAAGTAACTTGTACCAACAAACACAGCTGTAGTTTAATCATTTAAATAAACCAATTTAACAGATTATCTACCTGCCCCTGTTATCCTATTCGACTTGTCCTACTCATTCTGTTAAAAGTGCACGTTTAGCGCTGTGCAGCTGTGTTTTTCAACTCCTTTCTGTGACCAAAACTACTCTACTGATAGTTGACTGATAGCTGATGAGATTGTACATTATTCTCATCTCAGTAGTCAATGACTGTGAAGGTCAGTTTTTAAACCTACGTAGCTTGCTGCCTTATTTATGGTAATGTAGATTTGAACTGTTACGATCAGCTGCCTTTTCTTACACACACAGACACCCGCCCAAGAGATGCAGCGACCACCTCGTGATTTTCTATGCATGAAAAAACCTGGCTGCAGGTGCTCTTTACTATTGGCTGGTCAGCGATTGTATTGCCAAGACACAGTGCATCATAGACTGATCAAAAAAACAGCTGAGGTAAATTTGCAATAGCCCGATCGGGACAGTGAGTTGCAAGTTTTACTATCCCGAGTCCCGACTTTATGTTTTACTGGGCCATCATTACTGTCAAGCCCTGCTGTTTATACGTCACCATTGAAAACAGACTGTCTGAATATCTTCAACCTAGAAGACGTTTTGCAAAGGTTTTCAGTAATCTAAAACGTAGTATGTGTAGATAAAAAGCAAAAACACAAAAGAAAAGCTCATATGTTTCAATTAAAACATACTGTAAGTGTGTGAAAGTGTGGACTAGTGCATGCTGCAAGGCACTGTCAATGGCAATGCATCTATTTCTGTATTTACTCCCATCCCGAACATATAGTATACAGTATATGTCTCATAGAGAATGAGCAAATAGATACTAAAAAAATCTAATTTCTCCATTAAGAAAATTGAATAAATATCAGTAAATTAATTGTTTGTGCAGATAGCTGCATTTTGAAAAGTTTGTTCTATGACCCATTAAATTAGCCGAAGACCTTTTAAATGAAGCAATTCAAATAGCATGCCATCAATTAATACAGCGCAGAGCAGAGCATTAACTATCCCAAAAAACTCTGTCATGAACAATATGAGTGATTGTCTATTTCTGAAATGAAAGCACTGATAGCCTCAAGAAACAAAAGTCATTAACATGAAAGTTTTCTTTAGAGAAAACCTTAGTATGCACCATTTTAATGTAAAGTGCACTGTGGTTCCTGATAATCAAATTGATCGAGTGTACATTATATTGGTGAAAACACTGAATATTTAAAAATCTAAGCTGTATGTGAATAACAAATGCAGTCAAGATTTGCCAAATTTGGCAAGCCCTACACATACCGGCGCACACAGAAATTAGAAACTAAATTACATTACCTTTTCCTGAGGTGTTAAATGTTTATATCTTATTTCATGTAATTCGCAGCATAATATGTTGAATTTCTTGGACTATGGTATGACAAATCAGAAAGAAGGAAAATAAGTGGTTATTTACTTAGAAGACAATATTATAAGAAGAAAAAATCGATAGTGGAAAATATAATACAGCATAGTGAGTTGTTAAGCATTTTTCAATTAGTGTCTTCATTATGGAGAATTAGTCATGACAGTACAGTGGAGACAAAGCTAGAGCAATCATTCGGGTCACAGTCCTAACAATCCAAAAGTGGAAACAGAATAATTACCATAATTCCATGTTTAGATTTCGAGAGTCCTTTCATTTTTTTCTGCCATTGTCGTCTTTCCCCTTTCTTCCTTTTTTTCAGAATAAAGAAGGATGCATTTATTACCCTTCAGCATTGAGTGGATGTGTTTTAATGAGTTTTATCGCACTTTACTGGGTTTATCAGTATTCAAACTCGGGCTCATCTGCACTTTTTAAAATGGCATCGTTTATTATATGAAATTTCTAATGCTGGAAAGCATCCAACAAAAGGCTGCTATTCTTGTGTCTAGAGATAGCAGGACTTTCTAGAAATCACAGAAGAAAACAATGCCACTGTCTAGTGAAAGGTCTGAAGACCCACAAAGTGAATAGAAATGGAAAAGTCACTGTTGTTGCCTCAATAACTTGCTCACAAATAATATTCATTTTATTTATGCTGCCCTTTTCCGTGCCTCTTTTGAGGACATTGGGGAGGACCACAGAAAATAAATAAATGTTGCAATCTAGACCACAGTACATGCTCTATTTGCATAGCACAAAAATAGTGTGCTATAAAATAAGGGCGTGCAGAGACCTTTATGTTGGAAGGTTACGTAGGTGCCCAAAGGTGAAAATAATTTTCTCAAACAGATAACAGGTGTTCCCGCTTCATCCAGGGGCACTAGGAGCAGCAGAGCTGCACATAACTCAAGAAGAGTTCTAAACAGAAATGGTTTCTATTCCAACCCACCTGACATGGTCACCACCAGTTGTACAACTATTACCCCTGCTTCTGGAGCAGTAATTATTGCATATAGAACTTCTAAAGGAGCTCATTAATATAACTTCTGGAACTGCTAATCTCTCTCTGAATACCGGATCTCTGATACTGGATTGATCACTAAGTAAAGCTGAACATATGTTTTACAGTGCACGCTCCACCAAATACAAAATAAAACAAAAAAAACATTACCAAAAGTGAAGACTCATAATTTCGGTCTACATCAACAAGCGCATGCTACAAATGTAATCACTCTGTATTGCAGCTCTTGCAGCGAACTGTTAAAACACAGCTACTGAGTGGCCATCCTTAATGGGCTTTCTGTGTCTCTGAGCGAGAGTACAGAACATTAAACACAATTCCATTGCTTGGCGCAATAGATGTCACTCTCCTCCAAAGTCCAAAAAAACATTTTCACACACTGCATTGTCAAGATCTAGACCATCACTGTGGGATGCTCAGACAAGCAAAGCCTGTCAGTTCTAGTAAAGAAATGGAAGTGTTACCGAAAAGGTGAGGCAACACATTTAAAAAAAGGAAATTGGTAGAACTACTGTAAGCAATATAGGTGCTTTCAAATTCAACTTGGCTAAATATTTCTATTGCTCTTCATTGCATATAAATTAATCCCTGTCCTCAAGGATATGCTTTCTGAAATTTTCTTTAAACATAAATCTTTGATTGATGCTCGGCTGTAGTAGTTCAACAGCCATGTCAAGGTTCATAACTGCGTTTTGGGTGTGTAGAACAACCATGTGTACGTATAGTTACGCTTACGCGCGCACCCGTTGCATTGCGTGACACCGGGGCGTACTGTACACCATCAGGCTGCTTGCGGTTGCTGAGAAAAAAAACCCCAATGTGTTTGCGTGTTAAAATAAGAGAGGGAGAGCAGAAGAGCAAGTAAAGTACATTAACGCACCAACTGCCACTTCTATCTTCACTATCTACTAACGTCTGTCTGCTGCTTCCAGGTAGGGATGATGGTGTGGAGGTGGGGTTGGGGAAGTCTGGCTGAATGACTGCACATCACCTTTTCAGCTCCAAGGACTTCCCATTTATATTGTAATGTAAATCCCAGCCCTGTCCCAGATGGTGCTTTTCCACTATCGTGGGTGCATTGAAATATGATTATTTATCCCTACCTCTCCTCAGGTGTTTAACCCCTTCCTTGTCTTCTCTTACACTGATCCTCGCCTCCTCTGGTTTCACATGGATGCCTCTCCCAGATGATGACTGCAGAAGTGGGGAGAAATATGACGAGAGAGTGTCAGAGACGGCAAGACTAGATGGTTTCCTTGGCTTGGCTTTCAGGCTGAGAGGCGCGAACAATGACTCACAACACAAGTGATTCTTTCTTTTTTTAAATCACCTTCGTTCAACAAAGGCAACTCACAAGCACGTATCCATGTTAAATGTCACCCCACCAAATACAGAATCTTGACTAAATCATTTAGCACTTGCCTTGCTGTGAAGGATACAGAGAATGCCTTTTGTCTGCTTGCTGTCAGACAGGTCGCAAAACGGAAACGGTTTTTTTTCAGCACTTGTCAAAGCACAAAGCGTCCAAATTACACATGTTGTATACCAGTGTTTACGTCTCATAAAAGGAGTCAGGCAGAGCAGTAGGAAAAAAAATAATTTGTTTTACTTTATGGGGCTTTCTTGATACATTTGAAATAATGTGAGCTGTTGCTAAAGCAGAACTTTAACACAATGCCAGTATATTAAGTATATACGCTGCCTTTGCAAATCCTCATTCGTCCCACCATCGCCATAGTCTTTTGCAAATCCATTGCAAGACATCTTTTTTTTTCTAATCTCTTTGTAGTCATTGTTGATGGGATTAGCATTGGGCTGTAATGCATAGCTTCATAGGCTGTTTACTTCGTGGTTTGTGCGTGTGAAATAGGAGCCTCCGGTGAGATTGTGTGCTCTATAATCAGATGGGTACTATAAAAATGGGGTCTGTTGTCAGAATATCTGTGCCATTATTGTTCTCACCAGAGCTGCTGTCCGTCTCAGACAGAGATAACTGGCAATTTGTAATTAGCCAAACCAAAGTAAGTAACCAAAACCATGTCACCTCATTATAATTTTAATGAGGTGTTTTGACAAGGAGTTGCCTCTCTAACGTTGAGTTTGTTTGTGTTTGAGGGACACTGCTTGGGAATCAGTGAATTATTTGGATTATTATAATAAAGCTGTTTTTAGCAGTAAAAACAGGATGACTGCAGGCATGCAGGTAAAGAGTAAAAACCATTTCATTAAAGGTGCAGTGAACATATCTCATTTAAGATATTACCAGTGTGTATGATACTAAATCTTAGAGCTACAATCATGGCACTACAGTAGCCAAAATACTGAAGTCAGACACACTCTGTGTACACTAGCATGCAGCTGGTTTATTTCCATAATTTATATGCTTTTCCAACTAAAGTATTGCAAATAGAACAAATTACAGGCAATCCAATATTATGCAATGTAAATGGCATAATTTAGCTATCCTCTGTAATTGTCCTACTCAGTCAAGCATTCATTAGCTACGAGGGTAGTTGGCTACCCTCATAGCTAAAAAAAAGTATTGTACATTACAACTTGCATCAACATAAACGCTAAAAAGTACAGCATTAATATTCTACACTGATAGCATTTACTATTAACTATACATGCAATTAGCCTATACTACCTACTTGACTACACACCATGACTTCAACCTGGAGATATGATAGCCCTGCTGTCTGTCCAGAGTGACAGCTGAGCTCAGACAGGTAGTATCTATGACCCTCAGTGAAGCGACTTCCATTGAGCATTTCCACCAAGTTTCAACACCAGCCAATAGAATGTAAGAGGCTGCCACCTCACTATTTCTATCTCGCTGATCCCAAAGAGCGTTATCAGCAATAGCAAACTCAGCCTGACAATAATCTCAATTTCTGTGTGTATTGTGTGTGATGAATGAGACCAAATAGCACATGCAATCAGACCCATTTTGACTCAATTTCATATAATCTGAGCCCATTTCTAGACTGAACCCAGGTTATTTAATTTGAGATCTTAAAAGGAGGCACTCCTCTTCCTGAGATGATAGCTTTGAATTTCAGTTTCTTCCCCAAATCCAAAATGCCTTCGGTAGTGAACTATTGGTTATAACTGCCCAATTATAATCTAGCACTTTTTGATGCCACCCATTTACCTGTCCATAAGAAGCTGCAGTTGGCCATAAGCCTGGATGGTCCCTGTTGTTTCATGTTGTTCAACCATCTGTGCAGAAAGCAAATCAACTAGGCTGGAGGTGGGGAGGTGAGCACCAGAGGCCACTTCTCACTACCAGTACGATAGCAAATGAAGAAAAGTGAGAAAAGGAGAACAGATAAAATGTAACATAACACTTTAAATTAATTAGTGTTGCTAGCCTATACGTAGAATAAATGTAGGTAAGCTAACACAGTTACTACGTATGTCTGCGTACGTAGCGAAATAAAAGCTTTTGTAAGAATGAGGGACAGCAAGAGGCTGAGAGACTATAGCAAGTCCAAATATAGCCTATCCTACCAAACTGACACTTGTCTCAAACTGCCAAAACAGTGCAGAGCAAGCCACGGCTGCAGTCTGCAGATTAGTCCATATGAGATCGACAATGGCATGCTTGCTGCTTTTGACCGTCACCCATAGGCATTTTACCTATTATTGTGTCAGCAACATTAACTCGCTTCTCAGAAGATGTGCCTGGTTTGTATGTTACCAGCAAGGGAAAGTGCACTATCGCCATCTGCAGGCCAGAGTGGTTACAACAGTAACAGTCATTAGCATATTCTATAATTATATGGTCACAACACCTGCCTTTTCCACAGTGCTTGCTTAGCCCATAAATGCACATAAATGGTCACAAACACTGACTTCAGAATCAATTACTCACTCACCACGGGTTCACAAGTAAGTGTACAAAATGAAGCCTTGTACTGGGGAAAAGTTTGAACCTTGCTGACAACAACACGTGAATGGGTTTGGCATATAATGATAGTATAAAGTTAAGAGAACAGAAAACACAATGCATATATTTTTGAACCATATTAAGATTAACACGTCAGAAAAAAACTAACAATTTAAACATAATATAAAAAAGTTGTTTTAAAACATAGGCTATAATTAAGAACAAAGTTTATATTTATTATAAATGTACCTAATTCATCTTACCAAGACCGTGTGCTGTATAGCATCATTATGATCTCTATTGACAGAATGTAATAACTTAAAGCTATAATATCATTGGATCAGGTGTTACTGGTTTCATAATGTAATGTGGTGGTCTTGAAATTGCACCCATGTGATATCCCTATCACCTCCGGGGCATGTCTTCCATGTCTTTCTGGCACCTATCTGAGAAGCGGTGCTTGTAAACTATATTTGGGATTTCACATTTCTTTTGCTGTGATAGCTTTATTTCATTATCCAATTACTGTATGAAACTCTCTTAGTACACTGTATAAAATTGATTGTGTGATTTATAGTTACTTAAACAGAAACTGTGATTTAGAAGAGGACCAGTTGTTTGAACCAGTGTATCTCAGTGTATCTCTAACTGTGTGTCAGAATACCTAACTGCTTTCAAACAAGAAAGTAACCTACATTATGGAAAACATTCATATAATTTGACCTCATGCTGTAGTGCATTTGATGAATATTTAAGAAATGTCATTATGCATTGCTGTAAATGTGGGGGGAAATGGTGGCACACTAAACTATTAACTTTTGTAAAATCATCCTGATTTTGCAAGCTCTACATGTTCTGCCCATATGATGCAGAGAAAATTGATTGTAGAGGCGGAGCTTACCAGGAGGCTAGCTATTCTAGGCTAATAAGCTATGGCAGTTAAAAATTATCACTAACAACCCAAGATGCCCACAGCCACATTGAATCCACCACACCACATGTAAACAATGCCGAATATCAACCATGTTAACATTCAACTTGAATATCACATATTCAATTTTGTTTTGCTCTATTACCTGTGGTAAAGATAAACACTTTTAATACAAACACTTTGACAGCCTCCGGGGTTGACGGCAGGCATTTCTAAATCAACAGTCCATAATGGGATGCAACCCAGATGCAGACATAAAATACATTTGACAGGAAGACCTTTCATTTTAACTTGCAAGTTTAATTAAATCTGCAATCCTACCATAATTAGCTGTCAATTATCTGTCCTTTGTACTTTGTCTTTGGCATTCCATCATTTTCAGGACACAAAGTATCACAATGTCTCGCCAAAAGATACAATTTGATAGAGCTGAATCACGACTTCCACATTTGTATGACCACTGTGCTTTATGAAGGCTGCCATTAGCCTCTTTTGTGGCACGGACCAAGCACAATATAAAGCTGTTATCACTGCAGTTAATGCCGCTACGTAACAGAGATAATGGGGTTCATTTATCACACAAGGCATAACTCAAATTATGTGTTTATTTTTACAAGATGACTCCTTATTTTATAATCTCGGTTATCAAAAAAAGATAGTGTCTATTAAAAAGCAGCCTTATTTTAAATACAATACTGTAGAAAGCCCTCTGATATGCACAAAAATCGATAAATCAGCTCACAGAATAATCCCTTGCTCAAACGCACCCCATGGCCTCAGAGTGAAAAATAAAAGTTAATGGCAAAAAAACTCACTGCTCCTGTTGTCTCTTCCAGCATACAGCCAAGATGGCCATATTGTGTCTCTAAACAAATAGAATGGTTTGGCACCATGACAAGCCAGACTGTGGAGTGCAGACGCACTGAGTCAGCACAATGTGCTCTACTCCCAGGTCACCGCAAGCAGCCAGCCAGCAGGAGGCATCAGTAATATGTGGGCGACTGCTACTGGATGGCAACTGTGTCGTCGCTCTCTTTTGGCTGCAGGCACAGAAGATAATGTGACTCACGGAGGAAATCAGCGTGCATATGCCGCGCATTGATTATTTAGCGAAGCAGCGCAATTGCAAAACTTTTTAACACGCTGTAATTGCGGTGCTAATTAACTTGTGACCAAGTGTTCTGACTGTGTTGTCTTCATATAAACTGGTGCGTATGCCTTGAAGAAATAAATTGGATACATATTCCATTCCTTATATGCCATATGTTGTATGGTATGAAATTATACACAATAACCCCACTGTGTGAGCTTCACACACACACACATACACACACACACACACGCACACACACACACCCACACCCACACCCTACACACACAAAGACAGACATAGACCCTCTCAGACACATAAATTCAAATAAACAAGATGCTCATTACAAACAGTTGTCAGATAGGAAGAAGATCAAGAATCTCCATTGTTAGGACATGACAGACATGGCTGCTGTGCCTACGTTTATGACTAAGCTGTGAAATATCTTTGTAACAAGCTATGTATATATATACGAACATGAGCATGCGCACACACACACATACACAATCACACCGAAAAGACTTGACAGCCCCTCTACCGATTTTGTCTTTACAGGCAAATAAAGGGTATTAGTGTAAAGGCTTTAAAACCTGTCGCAACCTCCATTTATAAGTGTCAGACAATGAAAGCACAGACAAAAATGTCTGACGAGGGATAAAAGGATCGATAAAGGAAAGAGGGGAAGGGGAAAAAGGGAGCGAGATTAGCCATGTAGCCTTGTGCACTCAGTGGAACGTTATAGCAGCCTAATTGCTCAGAGACCAACGTGAGGGGCTTAGATTGGGTGTGAAGGGCAGCAGCACATATCGATTGATACAGGTTCTGGTGATACATGTGGGGGCATGCCGGAGTCCTTTCTCTCCTTCACAGGCAAACGCACTACATTAAAAGGACTCTGATTTATCTGTGGGGCATCTGCAGGCCTTATCAGCATGTATAGACAGTCATCAGCTCCCTGTATCAGCTCAAAAGCATTGTGTTTGTCGTCTCTAAACACAAAGTTCCTCAGGCGTGCTGTGATGTCTGGCACCTCTCCTTCATTGCTGTGGAGTATTGCCTTCCCTTTATTCACACTTTTCTGTGGAGAATGATGTGGGCAAGCATACTGTAGAGAAAGTATCCCTTGGATTTCCGCAGCTGTACAGGTAATAAAAGTAAATCATTATATTGTGCACTACACCATATAATATAGTGCATATACTATATTAATAATACAGTAGAAAAGGTCATTTACATTTACATTTACAGCATTTAGCAGATGCATTTAGCAGATGTGTTTAGCAGATGTGTTTATCGAAAGTGACTTACAATTAGTGCACTTGTAAGTAGATCATCCACCAACACTTGCAAGCAAGCAATGTTCTGTCAGAATCAATGATCTTGGAATCGTGTCAAAGTAGAGACGAGATGTCAGTGGCCTTAGCAAAGCAATCACATGGAGCCTGAACTCCGACCAAAACACACATAATGTTCACGCGTGTCAGATATGACGTTGTGCATGTGAACAATACTGTAACATGTCAAGGTGGTAGGTTGTGTTACATTGTGATTCATTGCTTCCAAGAGAGGGATGTGGAGATTGAGACATCACTGAATAATTCATGGACTATTAGCTGTGTTTTCAACATCAACCTAACTTTGTTATGACAGCATAATGTACAATAATCTAATAATCTAGATGGCTGTATCACTACAATAATGTATGTTTGAACTGGTTATTTTTGATGACCTACAGTAGCATCAACAATATAACACTTGCCTGTGTTGACTATGGACTGTAGAATGCAATTGTGCATTTCAGCATTTCTCTGTCCTCTTACAAACAAAACCATATTAAAATGGAGGGGTAGCTTGAATGATGAACAGGTCTGAAGCTTATATTAACGCATGCAGTCATCTGCTGATGAATGGAACAAACCTTAACATGGAATAGCAGTCTGACTGGCCCATTATCTGCATCATAAATTATGTTTGACACACGCGTGCGCACACACGCAATATATATATATAGTCATTTATTATTTTTCAGGAAGATTTATTTATTTAATTATTTTTTTAGCTATTCACTTTACTTTGGCTAAAATGTTTCTCACAGTGAAACTTATTCCATATGATTTCCAGTGGTGCGGAGAGGCACCTTGCATTGGTCCATCTCATTGTGATGATACAATATGCCCAATGAAGTGGTTCTGTGGCTAAATAAGATGTTACTGATGATTATTGGTAGAGGGCATTCTCCTGAGACATTGCTCGCTAATGGGACAGTGAATGGCTTTGTGTTTACTGGTTCATTTTCCAGGGATTCGCAGTAAATGCAATGTAATGGCCCATGGATAGTGTAAATACAAATTATTAGGGTGCTAATACAGCAAATCTTGTAATTAGTGCAGTTAGTTTTTTTTCTCATACACTGTATAGACTGTTCGAGCATTCTGAGGGGCTGAATAAACATTGAGAGTTATGATCTCCTATTCTCATAAACACATGCTCAACCTGTTTCTATTGAAGTTGGAATTTATTTGATGCTTTATCACACATCATAACAGTAAAAATGCCTCTAAGGGAGGAGAAAATACAGTTTCCATTTCAAAATGGAGGCCAATGCAAGGCCCTCTAGGGGCACAGGAACCCATAACATTGTATTCTTGATTCAGGAATCCCGACAGCACTGAAATACATTTTGCTGAAAGAAAGCATTTGGAATATTTTCCAGTATGTTTGTGTTCAGTACAAAATGTCATTGTTTTTGTCATATTTTGATAGATAGGTTCTGTTTAGCATCTAAACTAAGCATCTGTTATCTTTCTGGTATTAAGTTTGATATTGACACATGATGAAAAGCTCCCAAAATGTTTAGAATAACAAGCTAGCATTATCTAATATTATCTAATAATATCTAATAATTATCTAACAATTACATGGTGATTCTCACCACATATGAACATAAGAGCAACAGTCCAATATGAAATAGCCTTATTTGGCCTGGTATAACCAGATAAAAGCAGTCTATATTAAAGTTGGAAGAGTGGGGTAGGTTTTTCACGGGGTTAATTAACTCATGAATCTCACCTTAGGCACAATTAGTCAACCTCTATGAATGTTTTGAAATAGAATGTACCAGCTTATCTTTTCTATCATATTGCTTACACAAGCAAGTTATAAATCCATAGCCCTTGGTCAGACCTTTAACATGTTGCTTTTTTGTCTGTCTGTAAAAAATATATTTTTTATTTTTCTAGGGCTTGGAGCCGAAAGGTCCCAGATTCAATCTCTATTTACAGAATTGCCAAACAATTAAAACAGCTTTTAGACCCTGAATCCATAACAATGATGCTAAACCTATGACTATGTTGAAGAGCAATGACAGTGCATTTCTCTACTTTTATTTTAAATAATGACTGATGTGTCTCATACAAAATATTGGCCATTTATCCTACTTGATTGATTTGATTGATCGAATTGAAAGTCTAAACATAAATCGGACTAATTATCTTTTCATCTTGCAGCTGACAGCTGCCTCGCCCGTATTCGTTGCTGTGTAAAGAGTGATACTGCCCTCTAGCGTCCCGATGTTTTATATCAGTCTTTGGTACATCTCAATAAATAGACTCTTTTTTGTAAATCTTAAAATGCAACCGTGTCAAACATGTTATTATGGCTACAGTATTTCTGATCAGTTGTGTGATGATGTGTTTGATGTGTTTATGAACGTGAATCATACATTAGCTTCTGTGCAGTAACATTTAGAATAATTATATTTTAATTGTATTTGACACAAAAAAAGTCTAATTACTTGCAAAAAAAAAGTAAAACACTAAATAATATTAAGAGGTAATGGAGGTATTTCATACAATACACATTCTAATTGAATGATCATCCTGACGTTCCAATCATCTGAACATAGTGAGATGCCATTCTGGCTCAATGTGATTTCCTCACTATCTCCAGGTATATTTTATTTTATTTGTATTTTTATTTGAGAAAAAAAAGCAGTATGTATTAACACATAATTTAAGATCATGCCTTAATGCTTAACAGAACCATGAAAATAATGCAGCAGGTCAACAACTTCATGAAGCAGATTGTGAAATATCTTAACAGATGTGTTGTTGTATTAGCTGAATCAAAGACAATTTAACACAGCTGTATATGCATTGGCACCCTCATTTAATATTATATTAAAAAACACATGTACTGATAAACAAATCTGACAAGGAAGACAACAGACTTCAATAGGAGCAATAAAGGAATAGAGAAATATGTTTTAAAAGGCCTTGCTACATATCAACCATGAGCTATAGTTTAATTTGAACTAACCACTAAGCATTTATTTCTGTATGTGATATGTACATTAGTGCAGGAAAATCACTCTGAAATCAAATTATCCTCCACTAAAAGCTAAAGAGATATATTATTAACACCACAGGAATTATAAACTCCTTGATTTTTAAAAGCCACGTTCCACGCTCTTATTAAAAGTTACTTAAGGCGTACTTTAGAAGTAATGACATCTTTCAGCTATGACCTATAAAAACATTAAGCTTTTCCATACAAAGAGGAAACAGTCCATCATGCTGCAAAAATTATTATCTTTGTATTTTAACAATGATTGAAGGACTATAAGAAATAAATGATTAATCAATGCTATTCAAAAATAGCTTTGTAAACTGTGTATTAAAAGTCTTATTGAAAAGCCTTGAAACATTATTTGGCACACATGCACTACAAGGTATTCCCTGTCAACTTCATGCATTGAACTTTGGCGTACACGCAGACAAGAGAAGGGAGGCAATGAAAACAAATGATGCCCCTGTCCTAATGGGATAACATCATTATCCTGTATACAAAAAAAAAAGAATGTCATACATCAATAACAGCTACTGTAATTAAAGGTTAACTGTGCAGGATTTACACTGTTCTATTAACATGGAACTAACCAAATGTGTGGTAGATTCTGTTGACAGCTTCAGACAGCAATGACGCTGAATGGCTTCTTACTCCGTAACCATAACAACACAATGGCCCTTTAATTAATGAAACTGTAATAACTAATAACAACTCATTCAAGTTCTTTGTGAATTTGCGCCCAAGAAATGCACACAAACCACATTGTCATTTCAAACACTGCATCTCTACACCGACTTCCTCCGAGAGCGCGGAAAGTCCCGTAAGCTGTGCCCGGGTGAGAGTGTGCTCCCCGGTGAGGAAAGCCCGGTGTTGCCCTGGGAACCCGGCGAGCATCCCCGGACCCTATAAGAGATGGAATTGTAGTAAACAGAGTTGACGTGGCAGCCCGGGCTTTTGCTGCGGCCGCCCAGACGGCAGCACGCTTGGTAGCAGAGGGAGGTCAGGCTGGGGTTGGGCCTGCACCTGCCTGCTTTGATGTGGAGACGGTCGAGCCTCTGCTCCTCCGCCGGGGACGCTATGAGGTTGGTGCAGCTCGTTCCCTCCTCCATGGTGGGGAACAGGGCGCTGTGGCTACGGCTGGGCGCCATGGGATTCCCCCCTTTCCCCGCACGCTGCGCCGCGACAGCGCGCGGGCCCGGGAAACCTCGATCCCTCTTCATGGACGCCCTCTCCTGGGCGTCCCGTCGCTCGTCCTCGGTGTTCATGGTGAGGAAGCGCAGCACTACCAGGTTGAGGAAGGCCCCGATGACCGTCAGCCCCACCAGGATGTACATGAAGCTGAAAGCCACATAGGGCGTCTTCTCCTGGAGGTCCTCCGTCTTCTGCAGGGCCACAAAGTCCCCGAAGCCGATGGTGGTGAGCGTGATGAAGCAGTAGTAATACGCGTGGAAGAAGCTCCAGCCCTCAAAGTGGGCGAAAGCGGCGGCACCCACGCACAGCGTTCCGATGCAGGACAGGAAGCCCACCAGCACCATGTTTTCCATGGACACCTCGGTGCGCCGGAAGCCCAAGCACTGCTTGGCCTTACGCAGGAGATAGCGAACAAATGTGTTCATCCTCTCACCTAGGCTCTGGAACATGACCAGAGTGAGAGGAATACCCAGCACAGCGTAGAACATGCAGAAGACCTTCCCCGCATCTGTTCCAGGAGCTGCGTGGCCATAACCTGAATGGAACACAGACATGCAAAGAGATATGTAGATTCAGAATTGATTCAATGTATAAACCTATAGAAACATTTCAAATTGTGTCACTTGTAAATGTATTGTTCATAATGATTGAAAATATAGGTCCTACAGGACAGTAGGCTATGGTAGTAGTCGTGCTTTTTAAGAAAAATAAGATGACTTACCAATGGTAGTTATGACTGTTATGGCAAAGTAAAAAGAACCAGCAAATTTCCACTGCCTTCCCGCGCGGTGAGGCTCTGCTTGCAGCACCACTCGCTCGATTTCTCGATAGTCATCCTCGGAAAAGCGGTATTTCTTTTTCATCTCGATGCGTTTCTGCTCCAAAACGCGCCGGCGGGAGCTCTCCGACTCGGATTCCAGCGCGTCAAACACCGCAGCACCCACCAGCAAGTAGGAGAACATGCAAAGGATGAGCGAGAGGGTCCGCACGTTTTGCTTTTTCATCATGGCTCTCAAACTCACCTTGGGAACTCAGGAGCAGTTACAGGTGGCGGTGGTATCGTTCAAATAGTCCCAATTGCCTACATTTGTATTCATTCTGTTTCGTCAGAGGTAGACTCGTGGATGTGGCTTCAGTTTGAAAAGAAACATTGGTTGTACACGTTCCGAAATTGGTCTTAAATGTCAACTGTGCATATTCAGCTCTGCGCATGAGAGCGAAGCTCTCCACACGGTCAGCTGTGTCTGTCAGAAACGCAAGTGGCTTCAACATGTCTCTTGCCGTCGCATGCGCGAAATAGTGGCCAATAAATCCGCCTACGAAATAAATACATTTTAAAATAGGCCCAATTAAATGTTTGGTATAGACCTCCTATAGCCATACTGTAGCCTAAATATGTTGTTATTAACTTTATTGCATTGACGTCTGGCTTAATCCAATACTCACTCAATAGTTATTATTAAACAATTATACACGTATTGTAGCAAATAAAAACATAGGCCTAATAGCATATTAAAAAAACAATGAAGATAGGGGTTGTTGGTAATTCACCAGTGAATGAAATTCCATTACGATTTTTTTAGTATATTCAGCACCATGGATAGCAGCACGCCACAGCTAACTGTAAAAAAATATATAGTATAAGAAAAGTATTAAATGAATGCATGCTACAGAAATGCATGCGTGCTACAAAATTTGGTCTTCAGCATGGCGCTAAAAATGTTTAATCATAGCACAGACTTCAGGTTAAGTTGTTGGCGTCATGCCAGGGCTATAATAAAATGCACATATAAAAATGTATACAACAGCCATGCAAAGCTGTGCATTGTCTTTGTGGCTTACAATGTTTTGTCCGCATGTGTTTGAAATGATTGCATGCACTAGACAATGGCTTTGCTACTTTGGATGCTTGTGGAAACCAATACTGTAGATGATGCTGGTTTCCATGGTTACCTCTTGCAGTACAGACTTGGACTGTCACTGAAGTGGAAGCCGATATGTTAAGTGTAATGATCCAATCCATCATGGAACAAATTTTCTCGTGTGGAGAGATAAAATGGCATTCATGGCATTTTCGGGTTTTACAGAAGTAATAAATATGGAAAATATTGTACAGTATGTATAATTACAGTGCCCATGTGTTGCTTTCAAAGAGTGCACCCTCCTCTCAGGGTGTCTGTCTTTGTGTTAAGTGGCTGAATCGGTACACTTAGGTCCCCGGCGAGATTCAAAACAGCTCTCGATAAGTGAATTACCTGTCGGTGGAGAACAGAGGTACCTACAGCACTAGCTGCCACCATCCATCCACAATTTGTGTGATCCCATCTCCTTCAAAGCCCAGAGTGCTGGTAAATAAATGAGTGCTATCTGTTCTCATCTCTATATCACCTTCAGGACAATCACTGGCATATAGTTACAATTCAATTATTAGTTTTCACTGCAAGCCCTGATTCTATACATTTTGTCCTCCCACTCATCTATAAGCTTTCAAAAAATGTGTCCCTATTTTAAAGAAAACTACACAGAATATTAATCAGATACATTGGTGCAATGAGCCTCAAGGGGTGTTTCTCTGCTGAGTACAGCATATCTCTCTCTCTCTTTCATTGTGGAGTTTTAGAAAGCAGAGATGGCTTCACAATAATTATTAAACACAACAGCTGATGTGTGTAGATTGTGAGACCGGAGGTTTAATAAGGCCAAGGCTAATAAATTAAAGAAACAGCTGTGTCAAATGAGAGAGCATGCACTTGGTCTTTTCATGACATTTGACTGATAAATCGAGAACAACTCTAAAAAAGGAATGAGACAAGAATGCAAAGAATCCCATCTTAAGAAGTAGCGCTGTTGATTAATATAGACCACCACTGTCACTATGCTAAGCATAATACATTGAGACAAAATGGAAGAAACAGAAAGCAAGCAGCTTGAGTGTGGGTAACAAAAGAAATGTGCTCATGAGCAGGTAGTCGTAACAGAAAATACACATTGAAAAGTATGTTAAGCCATTGTTTGTTTTGATCTGGTTGACATTTGGGAATAATCATAATGATCATCATGGATTCCAGAATATCTGCTTTTCAAACAGCAGCTTGTGTATAGTTCATCAAGTGTGAGAAATAGTCAACTACAGTAGATGGAATGGCTTTTGAGTTAACAGAAACAAAAACAGTATGAAACAGTAAGATATCAATTGTACTAGAATAGCATCTCAGAGCACAAAAGCACAGAATATAGCACTGCTATATACAGTATATACTGTATATATCTATATACGTATATATAGATATATACTGTATACTACACATGCTATATATAGCCTGAAATTACTAACCAGTGCCTGGTGAATATGTAATATAATAGCTACAATGTGGCCAGTATGGAATCAAACAGAGTTGGCATCATTATGTAGGCTACAATGTTGTAGTTAATTTACACTGCCTGCATTCATAATGCAACATTCAGACATCCTTGGGCACCTCCAATGAAAGCCTTTTAGACACACACCAGCTAAATTGTCTGATTGCACAAATAAGAGTAATTATAACTACAATATTGTCAGAACAAAGAAACAGAACAAAGAAATATTCACCCCCAAAAAACAAATAGAAAACAGTCTAAATATAGAATCAGAAGCAGTGAGGGCGGTGGACACCAACAACTAATGACTACAGTGACTAATCCAGCTGTCTCTGTCTCGCTGTAACCTCCTTCATGTCAGCAGTGTACCCATGCCCCCTGCTTATCTTGTTCATTCATTTACTATTGTGAACTGTCCTGTTTATATCTAGAGTCATCTGTCTTAGCCTATTAATATCACAGTACGTTTTCTCTCTGCACCAGAAACATTATAGCATGCTGTTTCCCCTTGGCCAAGCTTTAAGAAAAAATAATAATACACACACACACACACACACATACACAACAGACAACAAGGACTCAGAACTGAATTGTTTTATTGATATGTTTATGTCTTGGAGCATACAACAGATGCTTAACACACAGCGTTGCATTGGCAACCTGCAGTTAATATTAAATAACATAAAGCATATAAGAATGGTCTTATCATACACATGTGCCATAAACCAGAATGCACATTCCAACCATACATTTACATGAGTTAGAATACGAATATCAGAATTAGTGTGTTTTATTGTTTGTTCACAGTTCAAATTAGATTATTGGAGAAAACAAGCAATGCTTTCAATGTTCAGCCCTCAGCTTTAAACAGCTGTACAAACTCAGTAACACTAGGGAGTGCTAAAGAGCACCTGTCTTGGAGTCATAGGCTACATAGCATAGGCTAAATACATTTCACATGCACTCAAAATAACTAGATGCCGTGATTGCCGCAGTGATTGCATTGATTCTTCTTATGGACATCTTCCCTGGTTTTCAAACAAGTCTAGAGTCCGTGTAATTTGGTGGCAACAGTGAAACTCCAAACACTGATGCGTGCAGATCCTTTCAGTTTCCACAGTAACTGACCAAAAATAGAAATCCAAACGGGGAATATTCAGCATCCAATTTCTATTGATATTATAAGCACTATATCTTAACATACACGACGTGTAAAATGTTAAGATAGCTTTCTGGTTACTTATAGATTCAATTGTCCAATTAATTAAACAGACGCATTTTCCTCAGTAGGCTTAAGCATGATAAATAGTCGTTAAATTAAAGGCCTACGTGTAGCCTAGAGTATAATTTTTCTACTTATTAATACCTAAAGGAACGTGTTTACAAACTGAAGTCCAAATTGTTCTATAGTTAATTATACTTTATAGTGGTGAAGACTATCGGTGAGTAGGCATGTTTGCAGCCAAGTCTAAACATCCAATAGACCTATAGATGTTGCTGCTTCAGTTTGATGTCTTCTTGACGAATATAGATTAAATAGTATATAAAAATCATATATTTTCTAGCCACTAACAAATTGGTTAGGCTACAATGTATGTAGCCTATACATAAAACGTACGATTCTACACTATAGGCCTACATATTTACAAGTCAGGTGTATGAGTATTACGTATGTGGTTGTATTTATTCTAACAACAAACCAAAATATGCAATTTTTCTCGACATATTATTTCGGTTACGATTTATAAAATATAAAGTTATTATTCGTTCTTTGTTGGATACTAGCGTATAACTACATGTATACTAGGGGCAATTTTGAGCGGAGTTAGTCGTTTTTGGCCTAGAAATCTGAGGACCTGGCAACCCAGATTCACTCCACCCAGCATCGGAGACGCGCAGCCCCGCGCTGCGAAATACGTGCGTTTGGAAGAACCTATCCGCCGCACTTTAATAACAAAGTTCAACGAAACTCGTGCCGAAAAATACAGTTAAATTACAATAGAAGTTGATCTTGTTTTAGTAAATCATACATTTTTAACGATGGAGGACGACTGCCTGTGTGAATACGACTCGACCTGGGACACAGAAAGTGATGGGGATGACCCGGCTGGAGAGAGCCAACCCCGACGTTCAAGTCAAGACAAAAACAAATCATCTTGGGCTTTAGTGAGTGCAACTAATCTCCCTAACTGAACATCGCCATATTGTATGTCTTATGTGTATGGTAAATGTGACTGGGTTTGAACTAGGCCATACGCTTTATATTTCCATGGCGCTAGCTAGCTTTCTCCTTCACTTTGACTTGCTTGCTAACAGGCTACTTAGCAATAGTGTAGTCGTTAGCTGCCTTGTGATCTATCGGATAAGTCGCTGATTTGGTGTATTTTTATTTTATTTGTATTTTTTTGTACCCTGTAAGTTAACTTGTTTTGTAACGTTATTATGTCGTATTTGATAAATGCTGAGCGTATATTTGCAGCCCTGCTGCTGAAAGAACAATTGTGCTAGCTTGGCCTAATGTATGACAAGTGCTAAAGCTATGACTCCCAAACGTTGACTATAATGAATAAACTGCAATGGTTGTTAAAGATATTATGGCTTGTAATTTCTTTCCTGCTTACAATTGAACCCTTAAAATATGGCCATATGGTCTCTTCCTTGTTTTATGTGTTTTTGGGGTACTGTTTATTAAATATTGACCTGAATATGACTATTTCAGAATGTTTGTGTCGTAATCGTATTTTGGGGATATAACAGGCTTGGATACTGTATTTGCTTGGATACATTTCTGGAGCCATAATTCACAGTATAACTGTTATAGAAACTTTAAGAACGAGCATCCACTTATGTGGCCATCATTGGTCTATTTTATTTAGCTTGTCAATACATGTATGCATTGAAGAACTTAGAATGAATTAAGCAGTGATTTCTCGTGTACAGTATGTGTCGATCTTTAATCATGTAACGTCTTTGCAGTGGCATTCTACACCTAGAAACATGAGGGCAGCAAAGGACATGCAGAATTACAGACGAAGCTATCCCGTAAGTGACAACTTCTACCACATGAAACTTGCAATTATATATAATCACATACTAATGCCAAACACTAACAGTTTAAAGTAACCATTCTGCTGTTGCTGTCTTCACACAGAATCTTACAGATGATGAATGCTCTGAAGACAAAATGAACAATTTGAAATTCTACCTCAATCAGTTTCCTTCTGCTCCTGATGGTAAGGCACATACATTTCTCCTGTAGCATTCCATCTGCTCAACTGTCATGAATAATTTCCTTCTGTATTTTTGCCTATTTTGCAAAGATATCCATATTGACTTTTTTCATAAAGAATGGAAAAATGACTACAAGAGACTGGAGCGAGTCCACTCCTATATTCAGTGGTATGTATTGCTCAAGTCTTGAGTTGCTTTTGTTTTATAAGATGAGCTGTTAGCATAGCTGGGGTAGGAAACTGTAACATTCGCAAACACTTACCCTACTTCTAATAAAATGTCTAAAACTGTAAAGATTTGACTGCATGGCAGTTTGTCTTTCACTTTTGAATTACATTGTACATGTTTATAGCAACAGATTGGCATAGGGAGTTATTTTATTTTGGTTTTAGAGTGTTCTGACTTCCAAGGTAACTGCTCTTGGCTACACAAATTATTCTTATCTTGTGTGTGTGTGTGGTTGTTTTTATCTTGTTTTGTTTTTTTTGTCTTTTTCTTGAATTATTCTAAGGCTTTTTCCACTTCGGGAACCAGGAGTTAACTACATGGCTTCAGAACTAACCAAGAAGGAGATTGAGGTGAGTGAACCAGAAGAAACAACTTCCCTAAATTAATAATCAGCGCAAATGCTTCATAAAGAGTCAGTTGAGAGTGTCGGTGAGATGTCAATCAAGTGTAGTCAGACTCCACACACACCCGGTGCAAAGAACCACAATATAAAAACTTCTAGCCAAGCTGGCATGTCAATTCCTTAATGCCATTATTATGATGCCAGTGCCACTGACACCATTACAGAAAGCATAATTATTAATATTATACAATGCAGTTTAACTGGTTGTTGCATCACATACAGGCATCTTATGTAGCAAGAATGATATGACACGATCTACCAGTCTTTTCAATATTATTTGAGAAGACTTATTTCTCTTTGTCTTTTCATTATATTCTGATCCCCGGTGAAATTAATTGAGCTAGTAGATCCACTCGGGTTTCCCCAATGTTTTCAAAAGCACCTTTGCTTTGAGTTTGTAAACCCCGTGTGGCTCCAACACCAATTTGGTGTTGGAAATAATAGGCACCTTCCCAGTGATGCCATTTGCAGTGTTTCTTAAAGGCTGTGAGTGAGCCAAGCCAAGGAAGGGCTCGTTGCCGGCACTGGATTGATAGTGGCGGGTGGGACAACCCTTTTTCCCGGCTGGGACTGCCTTGCTAGCTTCGTAGTTGGCCAATATTTTCTCACGATGTCCAGCTTCTCCTGAGTATTTGGTCATGAACATGGCTTTTTAATTATCTGCAACCAAATCAATATATATTCACCTCTTCAGGCTTCAGTGTTGCCATCTCAAAATCTGATTGGATAAAAGCAACAGTTGCATTGCTGTTAAGTTGAAGGTACAGACGCCTGCACTGAATATTCAGAAGGCAGATTTATTTCACATTGCAACACATGATAGATGAAATATGATTGGATACAAGCTCTGACATAAACATAAACTACTGGAAGCAGCGCAACCAAGACAAAAGCTATGCAATCAAGAGAATAGACTATTGAGAATAATTGAATGCATATTCATGGAAAAAAACTAATATTAAAACTGTCTGTCTACTCTAGAGTGTGAATCTTGTCAGTGTCATCATAGAATAGGGCAAATTAACAAGGAACCTTCAAATAATTTTTTTTGCTAGTTTTGTTCATGTTGTCGTGTTGATTTAAATATAAGTGCATGTTGTTTTATTGACAAAATTATAATTATTAATGTTTCTTCAAACTCCAGTTGTATAGCGTCCTCCTTGCCTTGAGACATGGTGAATCTGTGCTGCGCTAAAAACAATTCTCCCATCACGTTGGGGTCCCTCTTTGCCCAAGGGCTCCTGGGCACGTGCCCAAATTGCATGTGCACGTATAGTATTTTTGGGTCACTGTGGAAATAAGACTATTTCAACAAATAAATACTACCCACTGCCAGCAGAACCAAACTTTGTGTTTTTTTGTTTTCCCTGTTTCACAAAATTTGTGTAAAGCGGAACTGTGAATTCTATTTAGGCTTTTAAGAAGAATGACGAGGCCAAACGGAGACTTGTGGAGTCCTATGAACTCATGTTAGGATTTTATGGAATCCAGTTGGTCAACAGAGAGACAGGGGAAGTGAGACGTGCTGAGAATTGGAAGGAACGCTTTGTAAACCTTGAACGGTGAGTTTCACAGTTTGTCATAAGACACTTAACTATATTTATTTTACTGTTAACATTCAAGTATTGTACCTCACAGGAATATGCACAACAACCTGCGTATCACTCGTATCTTGAAGAGTGTAGGAGAACTGGGCTTTGAGCACTTTCAGGCCCCACTTGTGCAATTCTTTCTGGAGGAGACTCTGGTCAAGAAGAACCTTAGCAGTGTTAAACGCAGTGTGCTCGACTACTTTCTGTTTGCTGTGCTGGACAAAAAACAACGTCAAAATCTGGTGCGATTCGCCTACCTCCATTTTGAGCCGAAAGACAAGTTTGTTTGGTGTCCCAGGAAGATTCAGAAGCAGTTCAAGAAGGCCGAGAAGAAACCTGAAGTTGTTGGGAATGGAGATGCTTGGGATGAAGTCTCTTCACGGGCTACACGTAAAGACGGGGAGGCCATTGACCCGCAGCAGGAAGATAATGTCGCAGAGGCAAAAAAGGGGACTCATAAGGACATCATTTCTGAGGATTCCTCTGAACTTAAACGAGAAGCTGATGAAAGCACAGAGCATTCAGACAATACATGTGTTGAAAATGGTAATAGGTGTGATGATGACAATGATGACAATGATGAAGATTGTACTGATAAAACCAGTCAAATGGACCAGTCACCCAGTCCAGACACGCTGCCGGTGAATGCTGAGATCAGCAAACTTGAAGACTCTGTTCACAAGCCAATGTGCAACATGCAAACCGAAGGGGTGTTGGAGTCTAAGAAACAGATGAAGAAAGATAGTAATGCCCTGCCAAGTAACGGCAGTGCTGCATCACCTGACGGGCAAATGGACGAGAAAGATGCCTCAAACAATCCCAGTATTTTGGTTTCAACGCCCCTTAAGACAAGGCCAGAATGTTCCTCTAAACACTCACCCTTTCTTTTTTTGGAAAGGGAGGGAAAAATTCCAAGGACAGAGTTTTCTGACAAGACAGTTGGAATGGAAGAGGAAGCGATGACACAGGAAAGGGTTTTGGAGACACCAGCAGGAACTGACAGTTTAGACAGACAGTCTAATGGAAAGGACTCTGAGAACATGGAGGTGGCGTTTAGCCCACCAAGCTCAGAAGAAAAAGTGTCAGATTCTTGAATATAGAACTAAATGAGGGTGGTAATTGAGTGTATATAAAATTAAATTTAAAAAGTTGTCAGGCCTTATTATTGTTACTATTCATTTTTGAGTTATTGTTTGTTTTGACTGTTTTGAAGAACTTTATGAATCCAAGAATTCACAATGTGTGAAACGGGATGGGACTTTGACATGCCCAAGTGAAGTTAATTATCATCACAAGCCTGTCATGGGGGTGGGGATAGAACTGTACAATGCATTCATATGAATTTGTTCTGTATAAATTAATTATAAATCATAATCTGTTTTTGATTCAACGTTTTGATTCTGTATTACTTTTACAAGTAAATGCGTTTTGCACTAAATCAGTCTAAATGAGTTAATGAGTTAATGTCTTTGGTGAAACAAAACCATAATTTTTTCCCCTCTCTTGATCCCAGTGTCTAGTGGGTGAATGTCACTATGCGTATATTTATGCTATGATTTGTCGAGAATGCTGCACAGTTTGAATGTTTTGAAGTCAACAAATGAACGACTGAAATCATTGCCAAATATATAGACTGGTTGATTGTATGTATGTCTTCTCAGCAGTATTGAGATGTGATGCTTTGGCTGATAATTACAAGTCTACTGTAACGCTGTTTGATATGGAATTAGTATGCGGCAATTAATCAGATTGAGATTTTATTGCCTTGCTATTTATTGATGCATTTTATTACTTGCACTTGATGTTTTGGTACCTATGTTATTTATTTTACATGCATATTTACGCTTTGATGACACAATAGTACTGAAACCTTTACAGTACTTACTACTTTTTACCAACTGAAACTGATTTCAGAATAATAAGTACAGTACTGAAATAACTAAAATTATTTTCTAATAGGTTTTTCTGAAATTGTATGTTCAGCCAAAGTCCAAATCCATTCATAGTTTAATAAATAAAAATTCTCAGGAAACCTATGTGGTAGATATCAGCCTTTGCTCCTCTCAATTTTCTATGCTTCACTTCCAAGCACCATATACAGAAACAGTAACTGTCTTGATTTTTCAATTTAGGAAAATGTTGAGATTAAAATAATTTCACTCGAGTGAGAAGGAAACAATTTTACGGTCTATTTCTCAGGAGCAGTATGGAGTATTATGTGGACGTCATTTGCAGTAGGGACTTGTGCTGAAGTGAAAACTTGGCTCTCGTTTTCAAGGAGCTTGCTTGTCTACATTGTTTGAGCAACCTCTGAAATCTACCAATTTCCTGTTGAATTAAAATTAAAATGCTCTTGTCTACAATGCCTCTTTTTTGTGTTTATTGCATGTTCTAACTTTAAGTTAAATTGTTTAATTAAATAGCAATTATGGTGTTACACAATAGGCAACCAACTTTGTTAATCCAAGGCACCATATTTCTTATCGATGGCCATAGCTATACTGCCCCCTAGATATTAGGCACAGTCTGGGCACAGGTACCATACTTCTCCATGGTAACCAAACTAGTTGCGCAGTGCGCGAAGTTGCCAGTTGTCAGTGTGTAAACCCTCAAAGCTACATTTACTTAAAAGTTAGTTTCATGCCATAGCTGCTACCAAAACCAGCCCCGCCACCCTTTAAGTGACTAGCTTCTAATTGGTTAAAGCACCACTTTACATATAAATTGTAGCTCAGCCCACCGTAGAAATCCGACATGGTTCCCCTTGTCCCTCTCTCCTACTGACCGTGTCTACAGCGCCAGCGATTGAGTTCAGCCCCCTCGGCTGGAGGTTCGCGCTTATCTGGAATCAAAGTGAATGCCATTCAGGAGCTGGCTGCTGTACGGTTAAGGAACGCTCCGTTGTGAATACGGGGGTCTCCACTAAGGACAGGGAACAGGGGTTGACTTTTTTTCCGCGAAGCGCCGGATTCTAGTTGCGAGCAGGGGCCATGGCGGTGATCTCTGCACTAGGGGTGCTCATTCTGTGCCAGCTTTTGACATCATCTTCAGCCCAGGTAGGCTACATTTTTTTTCATCGTGTGTCCCACCAAAAAGGCGAACATCTAGGCTAAATATTTATCTTTTTCTTATTTTCTGTTTTTTTTTTTGTCGGCATAATCTGTGGCTAACCACAATGAATCGATCAATCATAATCTGAGGGTGCCATTGATAGGGGTTCTCTCACTTGTAGGCCTGACCTGTAGCCTACATTAGCCTTGATGTGGATGTGTGGCATTAACCAAACTTAATTTGAACAATGCCTCATACAGTAAGGATATGTATTGGCAACGTGTTCTTATGGATTCCTTGGAATTATCCAAAACTGGTTTAATGTATGGAGGCCTAATTGTATGCAGCATGTGTAAGTGACATTCATTTATGAAGTTGAAGTTATGTGTGCTTTGGAGAGCATTTTGCGCACAATGACAACCTTGTTCAGTCCCTAGAGATATTTCAGAAGTAGCCTAATTTCCGTTTGAATGTAAGAGTTAACCCTATGCATAAACGCATTAACTGGGAATATGCTGTATGTTATTGGAGGCTATTGTTGTTTCAATTTTGTGCATACAATATTGTCTTTTACACATTCCTTCTTCTATGACTGTTCTCAAATATTGTCTTTAAAACTAATCATTTAGTTAATTGTGTTTTTATTGTAAATATTTAACTTTTTTTGACAACTCAATTTGAGTGAAATTCAATTCTATGCATTTCTGCATGATGTTTTCTTGCTGTATAAAAGGATGGTTTAAAAATAATCAAATAATTGAATTATCTTAATGTGCATTGCAGAGACCAGGGCCAAGAGGATCCCCAGGACCCTCAGGACCCCCTGGGCAGCCAGGAAGGGATGGCACGGATGTGAGTTGATCAGATCAGAGGATTGCTGCTTAGTTTAGATGAAAATGAGTAATTCAGACCCAGTATGGTTGGAAGACACATATACTATTAAAACATTGATTATTTTCTAATCCAACATTGTACATTTTGTAAGTATATCCTATTTCTGTTTTTTAAGTAAAACAAAAAAAAAAAGAAATGATTTATTACTCATCACCTAATGGTTCTACACTTCCACTCCATATTACATTGGAAATTATAGTCCCTTTCAATCTACTGAAATAGCACACATGCATAACATATGCATAAAGTTGTTCACAGTGACTCCTCCCTTGCAGAAGCCCTCCCATTTTTTAAAAGGCGGGGATATGGCAGATAATGCCTCGTAAAATAGCCTAAAATAATAACATGTCATCTAAGTCCAATTAGATGAGAACATTAAAGCAAAACAATGAATAGAAATAAAAACATGACATTAAAAAGGGGTAAATATGGAAGCAATGGATTAACAAGGTTTTGAACTTTTTTTAAACCCTGAAGCACTTCTCTTACCTGTAATGAAGCAAATACAACAAAAAAGGTAAACTAATGAATGCATTTCTAAATATACAGTTTATGTAGTCTGTAAAGCCAGGTCACACAGAGGAGCTATTCATACATTCCCCAAGCCTATGAGACCATCTAGGATTTCACACTCCTCCTTCCCTCACCCCCAGCACCCCCACCCCCTATCCAAAGCCACCTTGGCTTTTCATCATGAGACCACTTAGAACTGGGACATTTTTTGTCTTGTTTGTTTCCCCCCAGTAGGTCCAAAACCATGGCACAGTATTGCAAATGCTGTAGCAGAACCTAGAACCAATTCCAAATGTAATGTTTCATTTCATGTTTCTAGGTGTTCCACAACATTGATGTGCCTACAACAAGCTGCCCCATGCATCGTGTCTTTCCATGATCAAATCTGTTCTTGTTTTTCTAGGGGAGCTTCGGTTAACGCCAATTGTTCTAGATTGTTGTTTTTTTAAATGTCATCTCTTTTTTTAATGTCATCTCTTTGACAGGGCAAAACTGGCCCTTCTGGACTTCCTGGCAAACCTGTGAGTATTATGGGATATAACGCAGACATGTGTTTGTTTGTTTGACTGACTGATTCCTTAAAAAATAATGACATTTTTGTCCTTGTAGGGACCAAAAGGAAAAGCAGGAATTCCAGGAGGACCAGGAGCTCCAGGGTTGCCAGGCCTTCCAGGGGTGGACGTAAGTCTAAAAAACTATCTGAAGATGTTGCCTTGATTGCTTGCTTTTTGATTATATGACTGATTATAATACTATACTACTATACTATGAATAAATGAATACAGTTTAGCATAAAATGAAGATATACGTGTCAGAATATGTGGCCTTTATGTGAGTATATATGTAAATGGTCATTTGTCTAAATTGTCATCAGGGTTTGACTGGCCCTGATGGTCCTGCTGGTAAAGATGGCCCTCCAGGGGATATGGTAAGACTTTCTCTCTCTATCTAGTCTCTCTCTAGCATGCCCCTGGTTGCACCCCATAGAGTTTCATGAGTTATGTTATGGAAGACTCTTTAATCACCCAGATCCAATCTACAAATATGTTATGTTCAGATGTGTGATGACAGGCACCAATGCAATACTCGTGTTGTACTTGTCTGCAGTGTGCCAACAAACACATGCATGTGTATTGTGGTAAAGAGACCTTAACTATAGCTATGCTAGGAAAAAGCACCATGGTTTGCCCTGTCAGCCCATATTCATCAAGGCAGCTCAGACACTTGGTTGGAAAGTTTTTAATGAGCCATCATCTCTAGTTGACCTGGATTTATGTACTGTGGGCTGGTCGCTGCTTTAATCTTACCCAGCATGCAAAATAATTCCAATCAAAATACTTTACTCAATGTGATATGTTGCTCTAGAGCAGCGTTTCTCAGTCCTGGTCCTGGAGGGCCTCTGACCTGCATGTTTTAGTCTCCCTGCTCCAACACACCTGATTTAAACGAATGGCTCGTTAGAAGCCTGAGAAGGACCCATTCATTAGAATCAGGTGGGGTAAATCAGGGAGACATCCAAAACATGGGGAGTGGAACTGACTGAACGCTGCTCTAGAGCAGGGGTTCTCAAATTATTCAGCTCGCGACCCCCCAAAATAACAGTGCCTCATGACCCGCACTATCCCCAGAGGTGGTAGAATAATTTATATTTGATAGTATTTTAATACAGGCTAGCAGCAGAATACATCAAAGTAATGTATAAACTGTACTACTTCTAACAATTATGGCTAAACTATGCCAGTTGGATCATTTTAAGTGGTTATTTCATTTCTGAAAATCATCTTGTGACCCCCTCCTGTGTCTCGCGACCCCCTGGGGGGTCCCGACCCCCAGTTTGATAACCACTGCTCTAGAGGAAAGATATATTTGAAAGAAGAACAGAAGTGGCATTAAAGTATTGCCACTTATACTTTAATCAGTCTTTATTATCAGTCTTGATACAGGGCTAAAAATGAGCAAGATGTTATCGCATTCTGTGAGCTGAGCTCTTAGAGAGCAACTACACTGTCTAGACCAGAGGTCAGCAACCACTGGCACGAGTGCCACCATGGGTATCTTAACCAATGGCACACACGGCAATAAGTGTGCAAGAGAGTTTTTTTGGAAATGTTCAAACACACTCTCATCCTCATGCCAAATAATGTCTTTCACAGACATTAGATGTGACCTGTTCTTTATGGTAGTTTGATTGACTTACATCCCCACCCCCATGCAGCAAACACCAACCTGCCTCTGACTGGCTAGTAGTAGTGGTAACGCTGTTGGAACGGGTTCAGTAGCATGTCGGCAATGACAGCATTCTTATATAGTTCTCATATTCCTGTGTAATGACGTATTTATTAGCTACAATCGATTGATTGTAGCTAATAAATACGTCATTTTCATCATATCAACATCTTGTAAGCACATATGGTTCCTAACTCATTATTCTGTGGATCAGTCACATACACGGTCACCATTTTACGTTCACATGGATCTCCTGAAGTGCCAACCAGGATAGCTCTTCCTGGGAGCCCCTCCCGACCCAAACTCCCTAGTATGCAACAATGTATTACTCAAGAACAGAACATATAAAAAAAAACATTGTAGTTCACATCTAGTTTGGCTGAATGCACTTTATATAATCAAATGAATAATAAGTAACAACAGTAATATAAAAACACAAGGAGTAAAAGGTAAATGCAAATGTATCTAACTATGATAACCAAGATTGTTGTAATGTTGGTAAGATTAATGATTTAAACTCAGATGTGAATGTTTTCATAAGGATGGCAGCCTTGTATCATATTCTAATATATAATTACAATGTCCTGATTGTGGGAGAACTTTATTCATGTTTTTGTTGCTATGCATGTTCCTTATGGATGGAATGAAATTACTGATCTCTTTGATATTACATTTTGATGTAATGTCGTAAATAAAATTAATGTTGAAATGGCACACTGATCAACTAGAACATTTTAAAAGGGCACTTCATACCAAAAGGTTTGCTGATCCCTGGTCTAAACAGATACATCTCTAGGCAATCAGCTAAATAATTAATTAATTTGTTCCCGATTGCTTTGATAAGAACTGCTTTGACTTAATTACACTAATCCAATTTGTGTATATTTTATGTTAATAGTCAAGTTGTAAAATCACATATGAAGAGTTATTAAGCCCCAAACCATCAAAGTGACAGTGATATTTCTAAACAATATTCTAAAGCAATTAGCATCTAAATGTCAAACCTAGCCATATAATAATATTCTGCCACTGTTAAAAATGTCTAAAGTGAGTTTAATAACAACTTTTTAAGAGACATAATGAGCTAATGCACTGTTTGATAGAAATTATATGATTTATGCATGCTGACATGCAAGTGAAAAAAACACCTTTGTGAATGATTTCCACCACCTCTTAACCACCTCTGTTATTTATGAATATGTGTTGGTAAAAACAATGACTTTATATTTTGCTTTGCTATAGTCTAGCTTCTTGTGTGGTTTACAGAGTGAGGAATGCGAAGCGTAACTGTGACGCCACTATGTTAAGCACATTTTTGGGGTCCACAGCTTTCTCACCAAACAGGCAAAAAGGGGGAAGGTGTATGTTGGAACCGGAGAGGAAACTACTTGTATAAATATCTTGATGAACAGTTTTATTTATTGTGGCCTATAGCTTTATTATTTGTTTCTTTTAGGCAGTAAACATTAATATACGCCTAGTATATATAGCCCAGAAAGGGATACTATTTTTGGTTTTATTCATTGTGTGAAATATTTTTTACTTTTCAGACATACTGTATGTTGAGTGTGGACAGTATACTGTATTGTTATGATGGATGTTATGTTGTGTTTCTTTTCCTTTCTATTTCAACCTTCAGGGTGAGCCAGGGTTGCCTGGACCAGCCGGGTCTCCTGTAGGTACACACATGTTTGACACAGTCACAATCGTCCTCCCAAAATATATTGTCTAACCCAGAAAGCATTGTTAGTTTAACAGTATTCTCACACTCAAGTTAACCTAGGTCAGTAGAACAGTAGGACATGACTCAGTAGGCCAGACAGGAGTCTAAGATAACTTACTCTCAGTATGAAAGCAGGGAGCATAATACTGTTTCCAGCGTAATTAATGTTGAAGACCTAAAGCCTCATGCATGTGCAACATAAAATAACAGGAATTTTTGTTTTTGTTTGTTTGTTTTGTTATAATTGCTGTTTGTGTGCTATGTTTTGTTTAATATTTTCCATTTACACTAAAAGTAGGATTTGCTCGTTAATGCACCGCTTGTTGCAATAGAAATGCATACGCAGCAGCAGGCACGAGCATAGGACTATGTCGCATGCTTATTATGTCATGACATACAATCGTCCAAACTGGCTTTATTGACATTGTTAAAAGAAAATATGTACATAAGCACCAAGATAATATTCTGGAGCACTATATGAGCCAAGTGAGGCACCTGAAAAAAAATAATTTGGAGCAGTAAAACCGACAACAAATGTATGAATTGGGTGTGTATAGACCTTATTCACACGACAGCCATCTTCCTCTGACGTCACGCTCAGGGTGGGAAGCTCGGATTTAGTAAAACAGTTTACTGCAAAGGTTACAGTGTCTTATTTCTGCCTCCTGGGTGAAAGTAAAATGTTCCTGATGCGTTTTTTACTTTCACCATGAAACTACTGTTGCTTCAAGCTTTCCCACCATGACCGTGACGTCAGAAGAAGATGGCTGACGTGTGAATAAGGTCTATTGCAGTTGGTTCTTTCGACTGCAGTGCCACCCGTCTCTACATGTCACGGCTGCTTCAAGCCTAGAGTTAGACCCTGCCCCCCTGCACAATTCATATAAACCAAACATAAACAATGTGTTGGTACGAGCAGGTATGGGATGGGAGGCCGCGAGCAATCCGGAACGTCTAAGGTCTAATTGGACTTCTGACAGTGGACTTATTCTCATGACCTACTGTATGACTTTTTGTTATTTTTGTCAGGTTTGTTATTGTTATGGGACAAATTATGCCTTTTTTATGATTGGTAGTTTTATGTATTTGCAGTATTTGCAAACTTCCAACAATGTTGCAACAACTACAAAAAGGTTTAATCAGTCAAAATAAGATACATTATGTTGGATAACTTTAAGCCTTAAAACCTTTGTAGAGGAATTCTAATCCTGCAAAACTAGGGAAGGACTCAGCATTTAGCAGACTGCTCCTCATATAAAAGGTTGCATAAGTAAACTCAAATGAATCCCAGAGAACATAAATACTGTATATACTCCATTTAATTATTTAAACCTATAAAACTATACTTATCTTTAATTACATTATAAATCTACATACAGTAGCAAACGTAAACACACCTCGTCCATGTTGATGTTTGTGACTTAATTTACCTTCCCCTGTCTTCCGTAGGGCAGAGGGAGACCAGGAGCTCCAGTAAGTACACACCGTCTCCTGTAAATATCACGGTATAACACACAGTTTATATTATGTGTGCGTCATATACTACTCTTACATGTGCATGATTATTGCACACGTGTATGTGTTGATTACAGGGGCTACCTGGGACAAATGGCTTGCCAGGGGGAGTAGGTCCACAGGGTCCAGTGGTGAGTATCTTCTTTACCTTCCTGGAGTCCAGACTGAATCATATTCCTTCTAAATTACACCCTATGTTATAAATCAGCTATCTAGTCATGTAAATACAACATGATAGCACAATCCCTTCAGAGGGTTTGGCCACAGGAATGTAGCCAGAGAATCAGTCTGGAAAGCCTCGGAATCATTTTGAATGTGTCCAAGTAGCAACTGAACTTTCTAATCAGCGTCATGTTGATAACTATACGGGCATGGTTTAGGTGTGCCGACAGCGGAAACCACCAGATGGTTAATCCAATCAACTGCCAAGTATTTTTTTGAAAGTACCTGCCATTCACAAACAGTTTCAATGTACGGCTTCCCAGATGCACTTGTGACAACAATTCCTCTGGCATGTCCGGTTATCAGGAATGCTTTCATGCCCACAATTTCCACCAGTGCTGGCATTATGTGGGCTGACCTAAAACACAATGTTATCTAGCAAGGAAGGCTGGAGGTGAGCACTAGACAACTACAGTAGTGGCGTTTTAGAGCTGGGGAGCTGGCTTGTGTTTCTACTGACATACCTAATGGAAGGACGTACTGACATACTTTCAATTGGTTTGAATATTGGATGCTTTCAGCCAAACCATCTACAGAATAATTAGCAGCAAAATGATAGAGAATGTAATGTCACGGACATACAATAAAAATTAAATGAAATAAGACCTTGAAATATAGAAGCAATTTATTAAAGAGATGTTTTGCAAAAGCATTTACTAGAGTCAGTACGGTCAAGAGAAATACTACATGCAATGATTATAATTCATTTGTCATTCATTTGATGACATGAATTATTTCCATGTTGTTTAGTTAAATTGACACTAATGAGAAAACATCAAAATGATGGATATGAATCCTTATATCTTTGCAATCACAATCACCTATGAATGAAACTCTTACCACTTGAAAGAGAGGGGTATAGATTTTACTTCATAACTTCATAACTCGTTAAACCATTTGTAACTTGATGTGTAATTGTAGCATGTTTCCATACTGCTTTGAAATTGGATCTATCATTTTAAAACATCCCCTATACTATAATTTGCCCTGATTTAGAAATCCTAATATCAGACAGTAGAAGGGTGTTTGCATTATATTTTACTTTTTTAAATAAGATTGAGTTTAAAGCTGCATAATATTTTTACACTAAAATGTAAACTTTTGAATTGCTTCAGTTGTTAGAATTTGCCTTCCCAAGCCCCAGTACGTATATAGTGTCTCTGTATTGCATAGTACAATGACAGGGAAACTACCTCTACATATTAAAAAGATGAATAGGTCTGCTGAAAGTCATTTAGGACAGATTTCAAAAGTCCATGCGTCTTGCGACCAGTAACTGCTAGTTAATCCCTTCGTGGTTAAAAAGGTGCCATTTTGTTATCTAATCATCATTTTCCATCACCGTGTCTGTGTCATTCTGTCCCATAATCAGGGTGCTGAAGGCCTTGCAGGACTTCCTGGGCCTTCTGGCCCTGATGGACCTCCAGTAAGTGCAATTGAATTGCATTTAAAATCTGTGTGAAATCAGCTTTGTTGTATTCCCTTATGTACCACATGCTGTAGACCGTGCACTTGCAGACACTGTGTTCATGCTATCTTAAACCCCCTTTTCTCTTACTGTCGTATGTCTTCTTTTCCACTGTAAGGGTCTTCCTGGTGCTTTTCCTGATGGCAGCGGAGACCTTCTGGTAGGTTGTCACCTTTCCCTCTGGTCCAGTGTTACTATAGCAGTGGTTCTCAAAGTGGGGCTCAGGAAATATAATATAGTCTTATAATCAGACCCAGAAGTGACTTGAATAGGGTGTGAGTGGGCACATTTCATTTGGGATTGCTTCCAATGGTTGCAACCTAATAGGCGTAGAACTCTATTGGAACAGCTTTTAACCAATCAGTTGTTCATCCTGCTTCATCTAACGCTTACCACGGCCATCTTAAATGTTTCGAAACAAAAGCTTTCAACGTCATCACATGTAGCCACTCCCACTGGTCACTGATTGGTCCACCTTTCAGAGCGGCTGAGCAAACCTTCATGCAAACATGGTTTCTAGAATAATACTCTACTGCTGATGGTAAACGCACCAGGGTTGGGTAGGTTGCTTTTTAAATGTAATTCGTTACAATTACTAGTTACCAGACTAAAATTATAATCATTAACGTAATTTTTGGATTGCCTAAATTTAGTAACATTATCTTATTACTTTCCATTACTTTTAGATTAGTTCATGCCTAAACATTGTTATTTGAAATGCCATTCAAAGCAATTCACTGCGTTGCCGCGCCAAATCTTTCTATTTTTGTGACTCGTTGTTCAGGGGATCAGATTAAAGTAGGACTTTATTTCAATTTATTGATTGATGATGTTAATTAAATGAAATCTGATTCCACTATTTTATTTTATAACTGTAATGGATAACAAATACTGTTTTTAGTAATCTGTCACCTGATTACATGTAATCAGTTACTTCTCAACCCTGCAAGTCACATCTGGATCATCCAGTGTTCTGTGGACTTGAGTGTCGTGTCTCTGTGTACTGCAGTGTCCTGCCATCTGCCCGCATGGTCCCCCTGGCCCACCAGGAATGCCTGGATTCAAGGTGGGCACACAGTCTATTTCAAAAGACGTGTACATAGTGTCATGCGCTGCATGCTGTTATCTTCTCTCTCTGTGTGTTCCCGCCGGTCTTATAGGGCCACACAGGCCACAAAGGAGACAAAGGAGAAGCCGGGAAGGATGGGGAGAAGGTGAGAGCCTCACACATACTAGCCTAGTCTGAGAAACACTCCTCACGCGGTGCACGTTTTATCTTTGTATGCCAACATGAGCGCAGGCGTCCACAGGTCAACACGCAGGGTGTGCTTTCTATGTATGTTCAGTCCACCTGCTGTTATGATGCATTCAAATCCACCTGGTTCCTCCCTCTCTCCAGGGAGATGCCGGCCCCTCCGGCCCCCCAGGTATCCCAGGCACTGTGGGTCTGCAGGTAAGTGACAGGATTCAACATTTTTCCCTGACATGATCATCACAACATACCTGTCTAGCCTGGCTACATACACCCGATGGATTTATGGTATCAGGAAAAAGCTTCACGATGATCTCAATGCTGTTTTTCAGGGCCCGCGTGGTCTAAGGGGCCTCCAGGGTCCTATGGGAGGTGTCGGAGACCGAGTAAGCAACGTGCTTTATAATGTTTTCTGTGTCTACTACATAGTTAACTACCTATGTAGAGTTGTATTGGTAGAGGTAGGTGACTGAACAATGGTTCTCCCCAGGGCCTGGCTGGCTTCAGAGGCAAGCCTGGTATCGCCGGCATCATTGGAAAGACAGTGAGTCTCCCTTTTATGTGCAGCACAGATCAAATAGACACCATTCCAGTGGTTGTGTAGTTCCAATATACCACTGGTCCTATAAATAAATAGCGGTGCTTGTTGCATCTGATGCGTCCAGGGTGATACAGGAGAGAGGGGGCCAGAAGGATTTAAAGGGCCAAAAGGAGAAATAGTAAGTACATTTATTTTTCACCCTGGCCATATTTGGAGATTGTCATCTGTGAGTTTAATAGTCGAAAAAAGTTGTAATTGATAGCATTTGTTTAATACCAGATTTTACATGACTTTTCTTAAAGGTATGGTCAGTCATTCTTGCTAACTTTGAGCTTAAATCAAAACTGTATCCGCGGTCCTCCACAGCGCCATCTCACGTTGAAATACAGTGTGAAGCAAAGCGTAGTGCTGCGGCTTTGTTGATACGAGCAGTGTTCACCACGTTGTGTATGTTACTATTTACGGAGCCAGGGCTGTGTAGAAGTCTCCGATTATTTTTCCAACACGCAAAGAATGGTAAGATAGCGAAATGCGAGGAGATATTGGTTGAATTTGATAAAAAGCGTATTATCTTACATTTAGCTTGCAATAGCTGACTATACCTTTAACCTGAACCATTTCAGAACAACAACTAAGTGACCTTTATCCACAGGGAATGATTGGTCCCAAGGGGGGGCCCGGTGGCCCAGGACCACAAGGAGAGCCCGTAAGTACCTGTCAATAAGTGCATGTCAAACAGATCAGATCCATGCGTCTTTACCTTGATATCCACCACAGGGTATTCCTGGGCGAGATGGAAAAGATGGTACACAGGGATTGGATGGGGAAAAGGTATGGGATGTTTTCTTCTCTCACAGCAGTTTTTCTCCTCTTCCTACACTCTGGAGTGTACTCTGACATGTTGGGTCCTCAAGATATGTTCGTTTTGTGTTTTGGTTTACATTGGTCAGCCAGGACTTGACACTTGTAATGTAAATGTAATGCATGTCTGACCTGTAATGAATACTGGATATGAAGAACTGCATACTGTAATGATATGATCGCATGTACATTTGTATCTATATTTGATCTATTTATTCTGTTCTAGGGTGACGCTGGAAGGTTTGGTGTATCTGGGGAGAAAGGACCCAACGGCCTTCCTGTGAGTATTCCAGAATTGCTATGTGTATTCCTACTGTATATTATCCTCACGAGACCATCGTGATCACGAGAAAGATCAGTACTCTTCTTCTGACTGGCTTCAGCAGTTGAACTGGCTGTGCTTGTTCATCCAATCACCTGCCAATTCTATTTCAAGTAGTAGTTTCAAGTATTAGTTACAATCAGAGCCATGGAAATAACAGTGACGCCAATTGTCAACGGTCACATGGTTCATGGAGAGGCAAAACCTATGGCACAATAGTTCCCGGATGTGCTTGGTGGGCAGTTTGAACATATACATTTATATACTGATATATTACTTTTTTGGTAATTAGTAGTCAATAAATGCACCGAATTACAGTTAAAATAAAATGTTTAGGGTACTTTTAGTATTTAGGCTAACTTCTGGGAACTGTTTTGAGGCTCCACGATCCGCCATTGCTGTGAAAAAACGGACCATTGGAGTGAACGGAGATGGTGTTATTTCCATGGCTCTGATTTCAATGGATGGCTCCCCAGTGTTCTGTGTAAACGAACCAGGTGGCATGTCAGGTATCTATACCGTATGCTGAAACCTCCCGTATTTGAAAGGGCATGTTGGTGTGTAGTGTTTACATTATGCAGTCTGCACAATAGCTGAGCAGAATAGTGTTTTGTTTCCAAACACAAACCCCCGTTGGTGAATGGAACTACATTTACATTGAGGACGAAGCTGCACCACCATTATGTCTGCATGCACATCCAAGACACATCATTAAACGAAGCACACACACAAAGGCACATGTGTACGCTCATGCCATGTGCTTCTTTTGGGGGGAGTAATACTTCCTTTGTTCTCGGTCCACTGATGAATAAATAAACCAGTTGGGATTAATACAGTTTTATGAATCTGAATCTGAAATAACCAGAATAAACAGATTGCACCTTGACTCTCTTAATAGACCCTACTCTTTAATTGATGGGGGTATTTCTTTGCATAGCATCAGCAGCTCTATTCCCCTCATAACGTTTATCCCTCAGTGCATTGCGGTGGAATATTTATGCTGTAACCAGTATTGTATTTGCAAATTGCAGGGTCTACAGGGAAAGGCTGGAACAAAGGGAAACAAAGGAACAGTTGTGAGTAATAGAGTACAATGGCAAAGCCAATTCACCTTGACCTATAGCATTGGGATGGGATGAGGTCACTGGAGGTTCTGGAGGTTCTGTTAACCCACTCTCTTAAACCAGGGTAATCCAGGAGAGATGGGGAAGACTGGACCATCGGGAGAGCCAGGTATCCCTGTATGTATCTGATGTAGTATACAGTCTGTGGGTCCATTTACTCCACATAGGGCCGTGCACGTTCAATCTCAATAGAGGTCTTTTTGACATTTGTGTTGACTCCTTCTACAGGGTGACATTGGTATCCCAGGAGAGAGAGGGATTGCGGGACCCAGAGGAATAGCTGTAAGTTGTCATGGTTACAGGCACACACACTATACCAGTTCAACGAGGAATGTATGTGTAGTCTGTTGTTATGAAGGAGAAGAATGTGTGCAATTAAGTTAAGTTAAATGTACCTAATAACGTAATGTAAAAGAACTCTGAATCAAGCCCAGACAGAAAGAGAATACATAAGAAGACAAGAGGACTAAGGATGCTGAAAACGTTGTACACACAATGCAGATGTTCATTGTATGAAAGCATATCTGTAGTAGACATAGTAAATATAAAGCTGACACTTTTAATTGACACAATTCATGTATTATTATTATTATTATTATTATTATTATTATTATTATTATTATTATTATTATATACAGTTTGCAAAGCAGTATTACTGGCTAGTAATACAATATGTAAATTTATTACTAGCCAGTAATTACTAGAAGTAAAGTAGAGGAGAATGACCAACAAATCAAGACTGACTGCTAGTATCTAGCTACAGTATCTAGCAGGAGTCAGTAAGGCAGGCCAGTACTGAGTACAGGCATTCATAAAGCACATCTTTACAGACAGAGGACTCTTTGTAGAGTTTCACATCAGGGCCTTAAATGGTGAGCTATACAAGCAAGACTGAAATCAAATGAAATATCTTCACTTAGACTGACTTGGGAAATATTCATTCAAATGTGGTCAGCCTTTTCCAAACACTCTAGGTTAAGATGGTAGACATGCTAGCATGTACGTCTCCTTGACTGAAGGAGCCCTCTTTAGTTTAGCCTCTCAGAAATAATAACAAAGACAACAGCATAAATGTTGGGGGGTAAAATCTTACTTTTAGCTTTAAACAGCTTTTCTATGTTGTTGCTGTTGTACTGACATGATCTGTTCAACCAGGGTGGCATTGGACCGGTGGGAAACGCTGGTGGCCAGGGCATCAAAGGCTACCAGGTTTGTAATATTATCATATTAAGACATCTTGTTTTATTTCAATGCCTTTTAGGTTAGCGGTTAGCATTCACCATCATGCTGTTGTATTGTCTCTAGGGAGTAAAGGGTGCTATGGGGGATGCTGGTCTTCCAGGTCCAACAGGAATCCGTGGAGGTTTTGGTGAGAAGGTGAGTTTACAGTAGGCTACTGCCTGGCAATATGAATGGTCTTCTGTAACTGCCAAATTATTCTTTGGGGTGGAGTGGCACATCTGATTCACATCAATCAGATTTTTTAATAATGTAGCACAGACTTAAAGTATGCCTGAATACGTAGAAAAAGGGATGGGATTGAGACATATTTTTAGGTGAGTTTTACCCTATTCCCCATACCATTGATACCCCAAAATACAAGGCTAAACTAAGCCCTAAACAATTAAATAAGTTCACATCACACACACATTTCTCCAGGAGTAGCCTACAGTACAGTATGTAGGTATATTCATAAGTGTTCATCCAAAGCATTTCAGTCCAGTGGTGTGTGTGTGTGCGCATGTGTGTGCGGGCTTCCAGTGGTGTGCGTGTGTGTGTGCTGGCTTGCCAACAAAGTGACCTCCTGTTCAGATTCTGGGGCCAGAACAAAGCCTGTCTTTATATAGCTTCCTGGATCCCCTCAAACTGCCCACCTCACAATCCCCACCTTTCCATCTCCCAACAACAAGCCCTTGTTGTTTTCTCAGCAATTTTAATATAGTGCATGTCTATTTTTTTTCCTATTCATGCAGGGACCAGTTGGAGCGTATGGACCTAAAGGAGACATGGTGAGGATTAATGATTAAGTTGATAATTAAGATAATTATGTTTTTTTCCCACATATTCCTGGTATGTAAATATTTGTTTTAATTTTGTTTTTCAAGGACATGCAATATTTGATGCTATTATATGCTTAAATTAACTTGGGAGTCAGATACTTATTAACGCTACTTGTGTTTAAGGGTGTGGCCGGAAGTGATGGTTTGCCAGGAGAGAATGGAGAACCTGTAAGTATTTTTACTAATGTTATACTCAGAATGTAAGCATATAGGAAAAAAAGGAAATACTGTGTGTCCAACCAATATTCACTTTGCAATCATTTTTTCTACTGATTATTGAAGTAGTTATCCTTTGTAAAATGGAGTATTTAGTATACAAGTTTGTTTTTATCTGTTTTAACTTTTTCAGGGTCCATTTGGACCAGTTGGTCAAAAAGGAGAGGTGAGAGGTGTCAATTTTAATTTTAATTTATTTTTACTTGTCACTTTCACTAGCCTAGCTAGCTCTGAAATATTGCTCACCAATTACATGTGATTCTACAACCTTCAATACAAAATGAGGATAATTATCTTATTAATTCATAATACCCATCATATGAATACTTTTTTCAATTCAATTGAATCTAAATATATATTGTTTGGCTGTCCTTCGTAGTCAGGAAAACGCGGTGAGCTGGGACCTAAAGGTGTAATCGGGCCACATGGAGAGCTTGGTGCAAGAGGGGTCCCAGGAAAACCAGGGCCAATGGGTTTCCAGGGAGAACAGGGTCTGCCTGGAATTGCAGGAAAAACGGGTGCACCTGTGAGTAATGTACTTAGTTCACACCAACACAAGACCAAATTAGAATGCCTCTAATTCAGAAAATAAATAAATAAAGTCAAAATAAGCTCACATGTTGAAAATGTCCTTACGTTTCAGGGTAAACTGGCAAGCGAACAGCACATCCGAGAACTGTGTGGCTCAATGATCGATGGTGAACATCTTCACTTGGTCTTCACTTCATCATTCATTCATTAATACCCTCATCAAGTGCCTTCTTCATGTTCCACAACATAAACCAGCTGATTAAGAAAACGCTATCTTCTGTGCTTGGCTTCCAGATCAGATTGCACAGCTGGCTGCTAATCTCCGAAGACCCTTGGCTCCTGGTGGAGTCGGACGCCCTGGACCAGCTGGATCTCCAGGGCAGCCAGGCGATGCCGGCTCTATTGGTCACCCTGGTTCACGTGGGCCACCAGGATATAGAGGACTACCAGGAGATCTTGGAGATTCAGGTCCCAGAGGTGAGAAAAGAGAAGTACGGTATAAACTAAAAGGGTTTGTAGAAGTGCTGATTTCTTCAAACATTAATGTTTGAAATGCATTACATTCAAGACAGCTGTTAAAGGTACACTCCTAGATTACATAAAATGCAGACTAGAGAAGATGCCCAAGAGGAATGCACTTAATCAGCACTAAGTGTGGGAGGGGCATTTCATCTGAGTTTCAAACCAAAAATATTTTGTAACACAGATCTCCACCAGTGGAGTGTATCTTGAATTGTTATATAAAAGTTTTCTGTTGGCATAACAGGTGATATTGGTGAACAGGGTGACAAGGGAACCATTGGCAAAGCTATTGAAGGACCTGTTGGAGACCAAGGATACCAAGGTATGTGAACTTATTCTCTGACAGACCTCGTGAGTTAGATCAGTGCTGCTTCTGCTCAGTGATATTACCATCCTCAGACACAATCTTATCATGCAACTTTGGTATATGAAACAGGTTGCAAACAGACATCAATATTAATATGAAGTAGTTGTAAATGTTGCTACAGGCTCATTAGCTAAACATTATGCCCACAGGTCTTCCAGGAGTTCACGGAATTGCCAAAGACGGGCGTGATGGATCCCCGGGAGATCCAGGTGAGCCAGGAGAGGCGGGCAGAGTTGGTAGGACTGGTCACCAGGGATCCCCTGGAATCTGTGACACATCAGCATGCCAGGGAGCGCAAGCCATTGGGAAATCCTCTAACCCAAAAAACCATTAAACATTGATTTCTACATCCTGGCATAATCTACCCCTGCGGCGGATAACAACGGCAGAAAGAAAGGAGTAGAGACAAGTTGCAGAAATGTCTTCTTTTATATAAATACCATCTATAAAAGTATGGGAAGAGTAACATCAAAATTGTGATGAATAGAACATCCCAGGAGTGACAAAAACTGAAGAACCTAAGAGACTAAAACTAAATCACATCTGTGAATGAAGTGGACAGCAGAGACTAGAGTGTTGATACACCTGCGGAACTTCCGATAGTATTTCAGATAAGACTTGAGTTAAAACATCTTAACTGTAAAAGTGGTTGTAGTTCATTCTCATTTTGAAACCTTGTTTTGTATTAAAAAAAAACGTTGTACATGTTTCCATATCCCAGTTTTCTTGATAAAGATCCCATTCCAGATTATATTTAACTGATTGTTCTTATGAATGTGCATGTACCATGTTCTAAATCAATGGCGTTACCTCACACAATTAACATACATAATGTAAAATATGATTGGTACCAGAGCCTGAGAAGAATATAGGTATGTACAATAACAGCTTATAACCATTTTTTTTTTTTAAAGAAATGTCTTCTTTTAATTCCATGTGAAGTTGATAAAAGGACTCCTTTGCAAATAAGATAAAACCAAAATGAAATATTGTGTAATTTTTCATTTCTGCTATGGTCACATCCACTATGTACTACCAGTGCTGTAACAATTAAATATACATGAATATACTATTTATTATTGGTGGATGACTGTTGTATGTACAGATGCTACAGCGTCATGTTGTAAGAAAAAATAAAAATAAAGCCACTTTTCAGAAAAACATTACTTTTCCCTATATCAGTGACAAACTGCATTTTCATTGTAATAATAAAGAAAACACAATTTGTCAAGCAGTCACATTTACTTTCATATTTTAAATACAATCTAAAGGCTTATGACATTTAAATATAACAGAACTCATTCTATTTATAAAACCAAAATGATAAACATAACTATAGCCCACACTTGACAAATAATTTAGATCAATGTAGTCTATACTCAAAACATCTACATGAATGTAATTTACTTCATATATAGACTGAACATTTTTTTAAACATTCTAAATTAAAATTAAATTACAATTATGTATTGCCAAGATCCACAGAGGATTAAAAAACAACTGAAATGTATTCATATTTTAAAGAGAAATGGCACAATCTGTATGTAACTCTTCAAAACACCCATTTCTGTTCAGTCTTCCAGTCAGCTCAATAACGTCACAATTTTGAGAAGCAGTAACAAAACAGTCAGTTTAAACAACCACCTGTTTTAGTAGTCCTGACAAGCTGTTAGTGACACGTAACCATGTTTGAGTGTCAAATACATGGTCTAAAAGCATTGTTTCTAAATTATTAAATAATAAATGGCACAATAAAGAAATGTATTGCTACATAACTATACCAATGTATCTTTGTAATCAAATTATTTTAAAATATTTGATGTTTCAACATCAGAAACTAGCATGTAAAAGTATTTAATAAATATCTGTATAATTCAATAAGTTAAATAGAATGTGATAACACTGCTATGGAAGGAATGATTTATGTATCTGCTGTCTTCTGGAGTGCTGGAACCTGCCCTGGAAATATGCTGGAGTTCACACGAAGCCCTGTCTCAATGCAGAACGTGTTCTGGAATTGCTGCAAGATACACGTTAACTATAGTTACAGAGAAAAGCAAAATACATAACAAAGCAGTCTTTCTACAGTGTTATTGCTTTAATGAGATTCATATCATGGGAAATAATGGTTATCATGCCAGTCAATTACTCTGGTCACCTTGTTACAGAACTCAAAATGGTTGGGTGGTCTAGATAACTGAGTGGTTGTCTCCCACCCCAGAGGACTGTAGTGCACAAACACAACTAATAAAAAATGATTCAACAAAGTTGTGTATTTTTTTAAATGTTGTTGGTTGCTTATATGTTTCCTCGGGTGATCTGGTTTCCCCCACTACCTAAAAACATGTTAGGTTCACCCTCCAGCCAGTGCCATGTGGTCAATGACACTGGCTCCTATCTGGAGTTGGTCCCCAAGCGCTGCACAGTGGCTGCCCACTGCTCCCTTGAGGGATGGGTTAAATGCAGAGGATGAATTTCGCAACATGTATGTGTATGTGACAAGAAAAGCACCTTTACCTTTACCTTCAGCCATATGTTTACACTTGCATAATGAACGTTTTAACACTGAGGTCAAAAGTAGTCAATTTAAACTGAAAAATAACATGAACTGAAAAAGCTAATAATTTATCAAATAATTAAAAAAATGATTTGCAATTGAAGATTACCTAACTCTACTGACAAATTGCTTCACACACATATGCTACTGGAGCTTTTATATAAACACATTAAGCAAATGATAATACCTCCTTAAAAGAGTCTCCATGCAGTTCTTCAATGTACTTAAGGAAGGCAGTGGTCCACTGCAGGGTGGTGGCTTTGTCAGTCTCCTGGTTGCAGAAAGGCACCAGCGTGTTCAGCTCATCACAGCACAGACGAATCCTCCTCCTGCACAGCAGTGTGGGTAATACGCATAGCTTAACATTAAAGATGGAGTCAAATATCTGTTTAATAAAGCAATGAACTAGCATCAGGGGATACAATTGTCACGCCTACGTCCCGTGGGGGGGGCGGTACCAGCCTCTCCCACACGCTCCCGCTCCCCGGAGTACTAATCACCGATCTGTGACAGGTGGCAGTCAGGGACTCCCGCACCTGTTCCTGGTTGAATGTTTGTGCCCCCCCTTTATTAGTTGTCTGTTTAGTTCCAACCCTTGCGGGTTATTCTTGTGTACTGCTGTTCATTTTGGTTAGCTTTATGTCGCAACCCTGCGTGGTGCGGCGTTGTTAGTGTTTTCTGTTAGATTAAAATCCCTTTTTGTTTACTAGTGTGTTTGTCGTTCCCGACTGTCACAACAATAAAAAAAGATAGCAAATTACATTACCTGATTTATACTGTATGATCTAATCCTCTGAAGATTTAGCAGACATTTATCATCTGATATGTCAATTATTTTAAATATAGTTATGAAAATGTAATATTGAATAATTTTACTGTTCATATATTTTGATTAAATGTGTTCATCCAAATAAAAAATATAAAGTTGCATAGTACAAATACCAGCTTTTATTATATTACCTGCGGTCCCTCTCCTTGCTGTTGTGCCTCTCTCTACGCTGGTTAATGTCAGAAGTAAGTCTTGCTTGCTTCCTAGTGGTATGTGCTGCCTTTCCTGTTGTCTTTTTTCCTTTTGAGTCAGGGTCAGCATTACTAGCCTTGAGGTTCTTAGATCCTTGGGCCCAGACATTCTTAATGGGTGTTTTAGGCTTATTATCTAGATAAATAATCAAAATGGAAGTAAAGTATCCACCTTATGTTGTATTGCTACAGCAGTCAAGACAAGAAAGCTTTTGTTGATTTACATTCCAAAAATGTTATAGACATATGTGGATGTCTGTACTTACAACGAATACACATGCTTCCATCGTTCCGTGTATACAACAATAAGGTGGATAGAAACTATTTGAGATACTAGAAAATGTAATAAGCACACAGACAAAATATTATTAGACATTAAACTCATTCTTACTTGATATTTCCCACTCCTGCTCCGTTGATTTTGCACGGCTGATGCACTGGCCTTTGGTATGAACCCTTTCTGGACAGTAAGTGAATGCCAAATTCTTAGGAAACACTAAGGCTTGATGCTTGGTGGGTTCAACAATATGTGGAATATGCCCAAATGCCTGAGAATAAAACATGGATTAATCAGTGCATTCTGACAGTGCTTCGGGACAAGTCAAAATAAAATTTAATTTATTTTGTCATACCTGCCCGCAAATGCCACTGATTTGGTTGAACATGCCTCCACCGTATGGTTTTGCAAGCTCAACAGGAATAGTGTGATCTGACCTCATCCAATTTTGCATTTGCTTGTTTGCTTCATGAGCATCTGTGGACTGCTGGAGTATAGTCAATAAACTGAAACAACAGAAAAGAGTTTTTTCACTTCTTCACAATAATTACAAAAATATTTTAGTATTCATAAATAATAAATATCACTGTAATATATCAATAGCATACTTGCTGAGGACTGCTGACTGAGGATTTTGTTGTGTGGACATATCACCGGGCTTGCAGTTAAACCTCCTTTCCAAACAAACTCTAGCAGAAGGATGGGGTCGTGTTGGTAAAGAATAAGAAGTGCTAGTGTTGACAGATGGGTCTTCCTCAGCCACAGTGAGCTCACTTTTGATCCTAGCGAGCACAGAGCCTGGGACCTCTCCACAAGCTGTGGGGGTCTTTTCTCCTATCCCTCCAGGATTGCAGTCAAAAACCATTTTAATATCGTCCATGTCCACTGTTTCTTGTTGGCCTATTTCTGGTAAAACTGACTGCTCATCATTTGAAGTTGAAAGATCAATAGCTTGAGTCATTGAGGTAGGAGACATTGATCCGCTATCATCTTTAGTCTCCGGATGGATACTAAAAACATTTGGATGAAATTGGGCATCTGATTCATATGAATCTGCAGTTTCCATGTGTGTCTGGATGATATGCTGAAGGTGTGTGTATTCAACCTCTGTCATCTCCATCAAATTGATATCTGTGCTTAAAATATTCCCCTGATCATGAATCAATGATCCACTCTGGCTAACTACCATGCCAACGGAGTCATAATTGAATTCTCTAGATGAAGGTGAGACTTGGATATTTTTACATGTAGATGAAATTGTTGCCATCCTTAAATCTAGAAGAACAACAGAAACAGAGACTTTACTGAAACTGAATCTGGCTCGTCTACAACATTAGCCTACTGTATAACGTAGGACTATTTCCATCCTTAAATCTAGAAGAACAGATAAAACACTGGATCTGGCTCGTCTACAACATTAGCCTATTGTATAACGTAGGACTATTTCCATCCTTAAATCTAGAAGAACAGATAAAATACTGAATCTGGCTCGTCTACATTAGCCTACTGTATAACGTAGCACTATTTCCCGCTCGGGCAAATGACCTCGCGCTTTCAAATAGTGCACCTCCTAGCTACTAAATACATATTCAACTTTGATATTTAATCTGTGTGATTTAGGTAAGATAATATAGAATAAAATGCTAATATGGCAATATTATAACTGGTATCCAATAATACGAATATATTGTGTTGTTAATTATTCTTTCGCCAGTACCGGTACCGTACTGTAGTTAGCTAAACTATGCAATGCGATGTACAAAACTTTGACGTCAAGGCAAATTACCATTAGACACATCTTACCTTTTGTCTTAGCAAACCCACCTGACAGATATATGTCAATTTGCTGAAATGTATTTAATTACCTTACTTATCTTCCTTTTTTGTATGATGTTGGTGATAAGGGGTATGTATGTAAGTTATCAGGAAATTTTATTTAGTTGTGGCGGTGGACAACGACGTGACGTAACGTCATAGTCGTTGTTGCTCTGAACCTGAACTCTACGGTACATGTAACCTATTTATAGTTCTATGCATGGAACCCCAAATATATTTGTATATTTAGCTCTATATGCTATAATTTATTATACAATAATCCCAATATACTTGTTATTTCTTACTGCTAATACTTAAAATAAAGATAATTATTCATTTACATTATTTATGATACATTTACATTGTAGGCCTACAGTAGACTACACGCCTATGCTTCACTCATAGACCATATGCTACTCATGGTAGAGCAAACTAAAAAATTAATATAGGCATACTGGTAGATTAAAATATAGGTAGTCTATGTCTGCCAGACTTTCCAATCTGTTTTACAAGACCAGTTTGGACTGAATAGCTTAAAAGTGCATAGCCTAATTAAGTTGCTTGTATATTGTATAGTCTACTACCAAGACAAGCAGATAACTACATTTTAGTTATATTAATATTCTCAGTTACATGATGACTGAGAATATACAGTAGTTTGATTAAACTGCTGACATTATGTTTAAATAAGAGTTTTCCATGATAGTTGTGTAAAATGATATGACATTCTTCCTATATCTTTCCTGGTTAACATAAAACATATTTACATGTAACATGTAAAACAAAATAAAAAAGCACATAAACAACGAAAGCATATTTAAAAACAACTGTTTCTTTAATGACTCACAATCTGTAATATCTGCAACAAGCCAACCCTCATTAAACATGTACACCACGTCAGATTATATCGTGACAGCATGGTGGCTTATTAAGAAAATATAAAAGGTGTCTTTGCAAACATTATTAACAAACATATGTACTTAACCAACAAACTAACAATAAACATTAATGCTAATTGAAAGTATAGGAATATAAACAATGAAAGGTCAAAAATGACCATGTTACTACTGTACAACCTACATTTAATGACCGTAATCAACAATTCCACATTCAGGTAGAAACAGCTATTTTGCCTGGATTAGTTAGAGGCTGCAAGTTATTTAATTTAGAAATCACTTTACACAAAATACATTCAGTGGGTGGCATTTGTTATTTGTCTAGCATTTATTCTTGTTTGTTGTCACTCAGATTTAGGCTACTTTCCTTAGGGATGTCATGATTTTCTATTTTAGCGCATTTCTCCTGTGGCTCTTTGTCTCTATTTTCAGCATCTCTTTCACCCATACCCTGGCCCATGTGTTTATTAATTTCACTGTCACATTTTTTTACTTCTAGTCCTCTGCATTTATTTTCAGGTGTATTTAGGTTTACTGTACTACTTCTGTCCATCACACGTTTTGTCACTTGTCGATCAAATTCTCTTTCCCGACTCATGGTTCTATTGGCCAGTTTATTCCACTCCCTTCCAGGCACGTTACTAGCCATTTTTTTGCCAAAAACATCAGTTGTGTTGATTACACGGTTTGGTAAGCGAATCAGACCTTCTGTGGGAGTGGGCAGTAAAGGCGTTTTAAGTGGTCTGAAAGTTGGGCCTTGGGGTCTGTTGAATGGTGAAGGCGAACCAGTAGTATCAGGGAATCTGTTACCCGTTTGGGTCTCTGAAATTCCTTGATTGTGCATGTGCATTCTGGGACTATTGAAATGGGGTGACACATCTTGACCTCTCATTTCCCTATTTAAATCGGGCTCATGTCCTCTTTTATCTTGTCCTGAGGTTTCCATGGGTAGATTTCGCCTTTCACATACACCTCCCTTATCAGGCTTTTTCCTGTCCATGTTTGTATTTCTCCTTTCAGTCCCTGGGCCACTAAAGTTTGTAGCTTCTATATCTGAATTTCTCCTATAATGTTTTGAATTCCTGAATTCTGGCCCAAAACTTCTACAATCTCTGTCTCTGCCCTCCATGTTGGGGCCCCTCCAATCACTTCCAATACCTGGCCCTCTATCATTTGATTCGCGTCGCTCCATGCTTGAACTTCTCATGTTGGGTCCTCTATCCTTAAATTCTGGTGTCCACTCATCTTCCCCCATATTGTGATTATTTTGCCTCCTAAAATCTGGTCTGTGTGTGCTGTTGTCTGCAACACCCTCTCCTCTACAATCATTTCCTAGGCCTCTCCTACCAGGTGTGGGTGTTTCTCTATCTTGTGCTCTTCTATCAGGCCATTGTCTCACTGCATCTGGACCTCTCCTATTGGGCCTTGTGGCATTTAAATCTGGCCCATTCCATTCATTATCCATATCTGAACTGTTCATATCGGGGCCACATCTGTGAGGTCCTGCATCTCTAAGATCTGTCCATTTCCAGTCATTTTGAGGGATCCTTCCATCATGCACTAGGCCCTCCATGCCCATAGTTTCTTCATTTAGCTGTCGCCCTTTAAAGTCAGCACATTCCTCCCTAGAACCTCTGATAGCAAATCCAGGATTTTCAGGATTTTGACCTCTCCTAATACCAGGCACTATGAAGTCTGGACCTTCTGGCCCTCTCATGTCATGCTCTGGTCTCCTTAAATCTAAACCTGGTCCCCTAATGTTTGGACCTCCTGTTGGTCTCCTATCTGGAGCATTTTCCATATTTGGACCTCTCCATTCATGTCCTACTCCCCGAAAATTTGGAGCTTCCTGTCCTCTCCTGTCACGCCCTACACTTCTTCCTCTTCTATTAGTTCTTTGTCCACTGAAGTCTCTGCCTCGTTTCTCTATATCAGGTCCAGGGTCCTCGAGTTCTGGGCCTCTCCTATCAGGTTGTAGTCCCATAAATTCTAAACCTTGTGCCCTTCTCATTTCAAGCTCTGGGCTTTCGATATCTAGGCCTGGGCCCCTGTAGTCTCCAGGTCCTCGCCTATCAAGGTCTGGCCCCGCCACAGTTGGGCCTTTTCGTTCAGGACCTGCTTTCCTGAAGTCTGGGCCTCTTGGCCTTCTTCTATCAGGCAATCGGCCCTCCATATGTGGACCCCTCCTTTCAGACCCTGGGCCCCACAAGGCTGGACCACCAGACCCTCTCATATTAGGGCCTGGACCCTCTGTGTCTGGACCTCTCCTTTCGTGTCCTTGTGCCCTGAATTCTGGATCTTCTGGTTCTCTCCAACCAGGACCAGATTCCCTGAAGTCTGGATCCCTTGGCACTCTCATTTCAGGCCCTGTGCCTGCCATGTCTGTCCCTCGCCCTTCAGGCCTAGGTCCCCATACATCTGGACCTCCTGGTCCTCTCCGTTGAAGCCATGGGCCCTCCATATCTGGCCCTCTATTCTCAGGTCCTGGACCCTGGAAGTCTTGACCTCTTGGTTCTTTTCTATCATGTCCAGGTCCACTGAAGTCTGGACCACATGGCTCTCTCATATCATGTCCTGGTCCCCTAAAGTCTGGACCTCCTGGCCCTCTTATTTCAGGTCCTGGTCCCCTAAAATCTGGACCACATGGCTCTCTCATATCAAGTCCTTGTCCCCTAAAGCCTGGACCTCCTGGTCCTCGTCTTTCAGGTCCTGGTCCCCTAAAGTCGGGACCACATTTAATTCTCATATCAGGCCCTGATCCCTCCATATCTGGTCCTCTTCTTTCATTACAAGATCCCATGAAACCTGGCCTTCCTGGTCCCCTCATATCTAAACCTGGTTCTCTGAAGTCTGGACCCCCTGGCCCGTCCATATCTGGCATTCTTCTTTCAAGCCAAGGTTCCCTGAAGTCTGGTTTCCCGGAGCCTCTTCTGTCAGGTCTTGGCCTGCTAAAGTCTAGACCATCAGGTTCTCTTCTACCAAACACTGGGCCATCCATATTTGGCCCAGGACCTCTGAAGTCAGGGTATCCTGGCCCTCTTCTTTCAGGCCCATGTCTCCTGAAGTCTGGACTGCCTGGTCCTCCCATATCAGGCCGTGGACCTTCCATATTTGGCCCTTTTCTTTCAGGTCCAGGTCCCCTGAATTCTGGACCTCTTGGTCCTCTTCTTTCAGGTCCTGGATCCTTAAAGTCTGGACCACCTTGAATTCTACTATCAGGCTCTGGGCTGTCCATATCTAGCCCTCTTCCTGCAGGCTCAGCTTCCCTGAAGCCTTGACCACCTGCCATTCTTATATCAGGCCCCGGACCCTTCATATTTATTTCTTTTCTTTCAGTTCCAGGTCCCCTAAAGTCTGGACCTCTTGTTCCTCTTCGGTCAGTGCCTGATCCCCTGAAATCTGAACCACCTTGCATTCTCATATCAGGGTCTGGGTTTTCCATATCTGGCCCTCTTTGTACAGGCTCAAGTCCCCTGAAATCTGGACCACCTGCTATTCGTATATCAGGCCCTGGACCTCTTATTTCTGGCCCTCTTCTTTCAGACCCATGTACCATGAAATCTGGACCTTCTGGCATTCTTATATCATGTCCTGGGCCCTCCATATGTGTCCCTCTTTTATCAGCTCCAGATTCCCTTAAATCTGGTCCTCCAAGCCCTCTTCTATCAGTTCTAGGTCCTCTAAAGTTAGGAACACCTGGCTCTCCCATATCAGGAAGTGGAACTTCCATATCTGGCCATTTTCTTTCAGGTGTATGTCCTCTAAAGCCGGAACCTGTGATATCTACATCTGGGCCTCTTCTTTCAGATCCTGGCCCACAAATGTCTAGACCAATTGGCCTGCTCCTGCCAGGCCATGTGTCCTCCAAATGTGGACCTCTTCTTCCTGGTCTATGATTCTTCCATTGTCCTTTTATGTCTTGCTCTGACATAACTGCAACAGAGCATATCTTATCTGGCCCTCTCCATTCATCTCTAATATTTAATTCTCGACCAACATCTTCAGGATCTCTGATATAACCAGTCTCGCTAATAAGGTCCTTTTCTAACTGATGCCTCATTTCAGATCCTCTCATGTCAGACCCATGTCTATGTCCCCTTTGCTCAAACTCTGGACCTGTAATTTGGCAAAGCTCTCGGCTGACTGAGTCTGTATCTAATGCAATTGGCTCTACAATTGGCTCCACAATCCCTCTACCAGGCTGCAATCCCCTTGCTTCTGACTGTTGGAACCTGTCATGCCTTGATCTGTTTGAGTCTTTTATACCTTGACCTCGACCAAATGTGTCTTGTAATGGGGTATTTATATCTGACCTTGAATCCCTAAAACTCTGATTTTCACTTCTTAAATCTAGACCCGTGCTTCTCATAGCTTGCCCTGGGCCCATTAATCTGGTGTCTGGACCCATGATCTCTGGTCTCACATCCCTATCAGGACTATGACACCTAGAACCTGACCCAGAACCTGGGCATCTTCCTCTTGGAAGAGGCCTAGGACTTACCCTCCTACCACGACCTGAAAGTTTTTCTTTACCCCTAATAGCTGATTCTGGGCTTTCATGTCTCATATGGGACCCAAAGCCTTTTTCTGGATGGAAATTGCTACTACCCCAACTTCTGCCCCTACCTCTACCTTGACCTTTAATATTCACTTCTGATTCGGTCACTCCTGTGGCTAGGTCACAATCCATCACATTTAGTGATGGATCTAGACAACTTCTTTCATCTCTTACAGATTGCGCTCTAATATCTGGACCTGGGCCCTTCACAATTTGACTGCAATTTCTTGCAATTGGACCTTGTGGGTTATTTATGTCGGGAGTCCTCCGTTCTTTCTGTACATCTGATACAGTTGTATGTGTATTTTTAAATAACAGATCTTGCCTTTGTCTTCTCACCTCTAAGTCACGCTGCTTCAAGACAGGACCAGCAATATCTGGGTTTTCATCTTCAATGCATGGCCCTTGCATATTAAGTTCTGAACCTTTAAATTCTTGTCCTTGACCAATCATCCCTGGGTCCCTCATGTCTGGTCCAAATCCCCAAATGTCTTGTCTTAAGGCTTGTCCTTTTATATGTGATTCTGGTCTACGAATGCATGGGACATTAGGTATTGGACCCATAATTCCTAGCCCTCCCATAATTGGTCTTGTGCCTATAATTCCTGGGCTCATATCAGGTCTTGGGGCCCAAATTCCAGGTCCTGCACTTTCTTGTAAAGTACCTTGACACATCATCTCTTGTGCAGACATATCTAGTCCTAGACTGCTCAATCCTGGGTCAACCTGTGCCTCTGGACCTGTCCTATTGGCCCTTAGAGTTTGTATTTTGGGGGCTGTAGGATCATGAAATATCTCTGAAATCCTTATTGGTGGAGCTTCGAGTTTAATGTCTAGTCCTGAACTCATATGATCTGCACCTGTTATAGGAGCTCTGAACCTTGGTCTATCAAAATCTATTGGTTTTAAATTCAGACCTATCGTAGGGCATTGAGTTTGTACAACAGGCCATTTATTTTCCTCATTTGTTATTTCACCTGTAACCGATGAACTGATTTGTAGCACTGAGCAATTGGTATCTGGCACAGTATTTGTGTTTTCCTCTACTGTGACACTTTTTCCCATGTCGCTGTGCTTCAGGAACTGTGGCTCTGGATCAGGGCTCTGAGGTGAATCTCGAATGGGGGGATCAAGTATTCTAAGAGGAATGGAACTTTCAATCTTGTTATTTAGCATTAGCTGTTGTTGAGATGCATTGTCCATCTGTTGAGATTTGCTTGTGTTCTGTTCATCGCTGTTATGTTTTTTAGGCTCCATGGATTGTGGGTCTTTGTTCTCAAGCTTCACAGTAGGAAGATCATGTGTCGGTTGAGAACTTGAGTCCTTCAATTCCTGTGCATTTATGAGCTCTGGTTCATCAGGTTCTCTTTTCACATAAACTGGGATTTGTGGTGGGACATTGCTTTCTACAAGTGATCCAGGTTCAGGGCTTACTGGTGTATTAGTCAGAGCACATTTTAGTTTTGACTTTGTTATATTTTGAGAAGAATCCCTTTGATGTCTTGCTGAGGAGATAGAGTCTCTTTTTCTGGGAACTGATGGGGATCGTCTACTCCCGCGGGAGTGCCTTTGTGAGTCACGGTCTCTGTAATGGCGACCTTGCTGTTCAGACTGGTCTCTAACTTTAAGCTTTGACCTGTCTCTTTCACTTCTTCTGTGTCTCTCTCTTTCCTTCCTTCTCCGGGAATGTGAAGGAGAGCGACGTTGAGATTTTCTTGAAGGACTTCCATGGCGGTCTGCGTCTCGCCGACTTCGCCTTTTTGGTGACTGCCTACGTCTTCTGCTATGATATGAACTTGGAGGAGTACTCTTATGAGAGGAACTGTGCCCTGCACTAGACAAAGAGGAGTCCCGAGCCTTTACACTGCCCCCTTGAAATACATCATCTTGCATTTCATTAAAAAGAGATTCATCCTCTGGATCATATGCAACATCAGAGTCCACAATCTCTCCAGCTGAGGAATATTGGTCAGCTTCATTGTTTTGTGATACAATTTGTTCTGTAACAACTGAGCTGTCATTTAAATTCTCTGTATTATCAATATGTGAATCAACATTTTGATTTAATGAGGCTTTTGCAGGATAATTGATGTCGTCTTCTGACTCGAAGGGCTTTGATGCTGTCTGATCTATGTCACTCTGATTGTGAGGTAGAGATTTGGATGGTGGTGACATCAATGAATCTGAAACAGAAAAACGTGCCATGAACATACCTACAGCCTCTCTCTGCTGACGCAGTGCCTCTTCTTGCTCCTTTAACTGTCGTTTTTGCTCTTCTATTTGTTTATTTAGCTCCTCAAGCATCCGCTGTTGCTCAGTCAGTGTAGCAGCAGAGACAACCACAGTGCCTGTAGGAATGTTCTGCTGCTTTACGGGGGGAATGGTTGAGGTTGGAGCGTTGGCTGTAGAATTACCTGATGTGGAGATATGATCAGAAGATAGTGTATTTACTAAACTTTCGGTTGATGTATGAGCCTTTGTTCTGACACTATCTTTTTCCATATCATCAAAGATAGTCTCATCTTCCGGATCATATGCTACATCATCCTCTCCAAAGGCTGATGGTGCAGGGATCAGATTTTTTTCTACATTAACTGGAGCAAGCACTCCATATCCAACAGCTGGATCATACTCATCTTCTGGGTCATATGGTCGGTCATATTCATTTTCTTCATCTTCTATAACTTTCACTTTTGACTTCTGTCCATACTGTTCAACTATTGGATCTACCATCGGGCAAGGTGCTGAAAGAGGCTTTGAGGGCATCACAGCATCTACTGTGGTTGAGCTGCTCTGAGCAGGAACAACATTGTCAGCTGATTTATTTCTGAACAAAGTATTCAAAATAGTCTGAAGGGGAGTGTTGTTATCAGTGGACATAGCGGCAGGATTCTTGTCAGAGAGGGCATTTGAGGTTGATAAAGTGTCAGGCGCAGGGGCTGAGGTAGAAACAGGGGGAAGCAGTTTATTGGATGTGAAATGAGATGCGGTAATTGAGCTTGAGGACAAGGAGTCTGAAGGTGATCCAGTGAAAGAAGGGGAGCCAGGAGGCGTGGTGTTCATAGGTGTCTCTGGGTCATAGGGCTGGAATATCTCAAGCTGGTCAGAACCATAAAGCATGGGGGGCTTTGGGATCCACATGGGATCTTTAGAAATTTGGACTTTGGGTCTCTTCTCTTCATTTTCTTGTTGCAAACCACCTGGGCGTTTTGGTCTCTGAATAACCGCAAGCCCAAGAAGAAGATTGGGTCGGTTCTTCTCAAGCCCTATTAAACATAAGACAAAGAATGACAAGACAATATGAACAATATTGATAACAATAGTTAAATTATTTCCTAATGGAAGAATGTACATTAGAATTTGCTCTTTAAATGGCAAAACAACTATTGAATGCAGTAGTCAATATATGGTTGGTGTAGTGCATCTATGTCACTGGATGTCCAATTGTGGTTCATATTCAATTAATAGTTTCTTCTATTATTCATTTTATTCTTTGTATTATTATTATCCCTATTGTTAGTCCCAATACGAAATATGCGTACTATACCTTCTGAATACATTTTCAATTACATAACATTTTCTCTCCAAACAATGTGTTTTAATGTGCATTCTACAGCATTTTATATTACTCTGGTTAAATACTGAACACATTTTCTCACCTGATCCTTCAAATGGTAGCAATAATGATGGGATGGCCTCCGTTGCACTGAGTGGAACAAGATATATGTCCTTGATACTACGATTATTATTGGACACCACACCGAATCGGCCTCTGCTGCTGAAGTAGGAAAACAGAGAGACATAGGCCACCTCTTCCTCCTCTGTTGCAGGGTAAAACCGGATCACACACAACTCCTGGATTATAGAAAAGATTAACTGTGATTACATACTTGGAATTTCTCCACTATTAATTGTACCACTGTAGGTGTGAAATATACTTGCCTTTGTAAGAGACGTCTTCAGTTTTGTAACATAGTCCCACACTGTTTGAGGCATGATACGTCCACCAATCTGTATGGTATCAGGTAGGTCCTATGTACAATAAATACATGTTTTCATACATTTAGAAAAAATGCTTCAACCATAATTGTAACTTTTTTTATTTGTACAAAATGCATATTTGTTCTCTGCAATACCGCTTTGAGGTGTTCGGCAGGGCCTGAAACCAGGTAACCCTTGGTGACAAACTTGGCTACACTGAGCATGTTTAGAAAGCCTTTCCACAATATGTCCTGCTTGGCCAGGAACTGGGATGTCCTGCCATCAGCTTGGGAATGGGAATCTAAGGCACTGAAATGCATTTTATGTATACATGTTAGCAATACATACAAACATTACACACATTACCTAATACAAAATAAATCTCAAAGCATTAATATTAACCCTCTGTCACTTCAAGGATTTATACTGTTATGTTTTAGGTTTGTATTTTCATGTACCTTGATGCGCCAAACAGTCGCCGATCAGCTGAAGATGATGGTTTCATTAGGATAGACTTAGGCATCATTGATGGTGGTGGCAGTGAGGTGGTTGGTGGCAGGGCTATCTCTTTGCTCATCTCTTTGACCGGCATGTAAGGGGCTGCTTGGTGTTGGGCTGTAGTACTGAGCACAGAAGTGCCAGTAGACATAGAAGATGTCCTACTTGCTGCTGTCCGGGGATCACGTCTTGTGATTGTAACTGTGGAGTGAGCTGGAATCACAACGGGTGTATATGCTTTGACCGAGACCTTCATTTTAGGGGGGTCTGCATTCGGGGATGCAGGGGACTCCATGATAGGAGAAGCAGGTGACTCCAAAACAGGGGATGCTGGGGAATCCTGTACTAGGGAGGTAGGAGTTTCCACTATAGTTAAGGCTGGAGTATCTATGACCAGGCAGGGAGATGTGGGAGAATCCATGTCAGGTGAGTCGGGGGGTGCACGCAGAGGGGAGTCATCTCGAGCAGATCCTCTCCAAGAGCGCTCTGAAGAACCTGTATAGAAGGAGTGACTATATTCACGCTTATCTCTTGCTTCAGAAACCTTGGGCTTTTTATGGACAGGTTCCTCCGACTCCTCAGCTGGCATTTGACCTATAAGGGCATAAGTATAAATGTATTCCAACGTTCCAAATGTATTCTACATTCAAGTATGTGAGAAAAACTAATAATTGTTCATGTATTTACCTGTGCATATCTTGCATTTCAGGTCAAAGAGATGAGTTTTGTGGTCCAATGTTGTGTCTTTTAACATACAGCTCATAATGTCTGGTACAGAGCAGTTTTGGCTTGGCTGGATTGGTTTGTGTTTAAGAGGAGGAGGATTTCTCTTTGGTTCCTATAGAGAAACCGATGCATATACCACAAACAGACAGACACACAGATAATACTGAAAATGTATTCCTCTTTATTATTAATAAAATATACTGTGTGTCAGTTTGCCAACCGAGTAAAAAGATTATAATTAAATAGACTACAATGAGAAGCTATGTGTTATTCTTAAAAAAAAAGAAAGACATACCATGGCTTTATCAGACCTAGATGTATTTAAACTCAAGCTGGGCAGATCAATTTTCACTGGGTCGGGTTTCTGCAGTAAAGGTGGTACTTTAGCAGCTGTGTTCTTAACCTAGATTTGATACAGAAGTGGAAAAAAAAACACCTGACACAAATAGCACTTGACCATGCAGGGGGATATTGACTAATGTTGTCGGTACACCATATACCTCTGTTGTTTCCTTCAAGCTAATTTCTGGTGCTTTGGTGGCTTGCATGTCCTTCTGGCTCATCCTGACCAGCCTGAATGGACTTATTTCTCCCCGCACCACCCGATATAACAAGCCCTGGAGAAGAGCCATAGTTAGTTAACCAATGTGATTAGGATCTTATTGATCAAAACGGTGTCTTTGTAATGATTGCAATACGCAAAATAATATATCAGAATAAACTATCAGGAATGTGTGTTTGTCAAAAAAAAAGTGAGGACAAACCTTGTTTTTTGAGTCTTTTAGGTTAAACATTATTGTTCTGTACTTGTTCATGTATTTGCTGTCTGTGTTGCGAAATATATCAAACATCTCCATCTCAACACTTGTGACAAGCTTTCCAACTTCGTTCTCTGACATCTCCAAATCTTCACAGTCACACACCCTTAAAAATGAAATTTCAATGAGTCAACTATCATTAATTTAGATATCAATGCTTACTTTGAAAGTGTGTGTATATAATATCTGAAATGCAAGGAGTTTTGGATGTGTAGATTTTTCTAGTTTAGTTATGGGAATTGTAGTTTGTTTTTATTAAATCTGTTTGGGAATGGGGTGAAGCAAAAGCCTGTATGTTGTATTTATATGAGCTATTGCTAATTATCCGTTACAAAAGTTTTCTTCTAATTCTCAAAAATATAGGTTTTCCAGTTTAGAGGAAGCAACACTTCACTAACCTGGAAATAATGTCATGTCTTTCTATTTAAATGACATGCTTAAGTTTGTATGCAGTCAAATTAAACAATATCATTATCTAGACAGTGAGATAAATCAGTTTGTTAGTCGCGTTGTCTCACCTCTTGTATAGGATGCTGGCGAGGGAGCGCTGGATGCTCTGCCTAACCTGATTATTGGGTTGAGAGGGTCGGGAGGAAGGAGCAATAGGTGCAGGGGACACGGGCAGATTCCTGGTTTCATTCAGCAGTGGGGGAGTTGAAGAGGCAGAGGCTGGAACCTGGCTCGCACCAGGCTGTGGTCCGGCCGGCTTCTTGGGAATGACAAATGAGGACTTGATGACCCTAAGGGCCCCTGATTCATGGTGTCTAGAGGCTGAGGTGCCAGGAGTCTCTGGAGCAGTGGGCATGCTCGATTTTGGGGGAGGGACTGGTACTGGCGGGGTAACGTCTGGAGGCTGTTTCTTTAAGACAGCACCAATATTTACAGACTTCTTTGTTTTTCCTGGAGAGATGGCTGGTGATAGGGGTGGCTCGGAGACAGGCCCAGATGAAAAGGCATCAGTGGAAGGCTCTTGTGGTTGGTTCACAGGAGACAGAAGCTCACTCTGAACTTCTACATGCTCACTGTCCTTATCAGCTGTTAAAAAACACAACGGCAAGGGATTTGATGAGTTTAGAACACATGTAGTAGGTACTAGCTGTGGGGGAAACAGAATGTGGTGCGTTGGCTCACATATATTCTTAAATTGCATCTAATTCCATTGATGATCTGCCGTGTGCCATGAGCAGACTGCTGAACTACCCTGTAGGATGTGGTTCATCTAGATTCATAAATGTGGAGAGACGTGTGAGCCAGTCGGCGCCCAGTTGCGTATGTGTGTGGTGGTGGGAAGGTGGGCAATGTGCTGTCTGAAAGTCGAACCAAAACTTTCAGTTAGGGCGTACTCACACTAGGCCCAGTTAAACAATGCACAAGCTCGTTTGACCACAAAGTCCGGTTCGTTTGACTAATGTGATCGCTCCGTGCCGTGCCCGGGCGCGGCACCGTTTGGTTGGACTAGAGCGCGGTGTGATCGCAAACGTGCCCGAGCACGGAACCGAAGTCATTGACAAGACAGTTGTTTCATTACAAACAGCATGGCGGCAAAGGACACACTTTGATCTACGGCAGAAGTGCAATGTTTATTGGAAATTTGGGCAGACGAGAGTATTCAGGAGCACGTAAGCAGTGTTGGCACAAGCTGAAAAAAACTGTGTGCTCAGTATCTGAAGGTACAGGATGCACTCCAGAAATCTGGTAGCTCGTCGGACATCAAGGACATATTCCAGTGGAACGATGTGGACAAAATAATTGTCCTGAAACCAAGTAGCCAACTTAATGTTTTGGAGTAAGTGTAGCCTGGCCCTAAATGTTGACTGCAGTGTGAGTACAGGCCAGCAGGGAAGTGGGGATGGGGGACAATTGTGCTCGGGCACAATTCAAGGCAACTGGGCCAAGTGTGAGTACGCCCTTAGTGTGCATGGGAGTGCATTTAAGAGCGAGCGTCTAATGAGGAATACTTTGCACAAAGCAGCAAAACATGAGACACACAAGATTACCAAAGGCTAAAAGAAAATGAACATATAGAGTGAATTATCCCAATGAAAATAATCAGTGATTTGTACATGTTCATAGATAATACATTAGACAGAGGGATAGATTGACATAGTTATACACCTGGGCAGTTGGCTAAATGCTTATTTTAGTCAGTGTATGCATAGCTCTGTTCTGGTTTCTGCAGCACATGTATGTGTGGTTGTGGTGTGTGTGTGTGTGTTGACGTAGGGGGGGTTGTCATGTTTATAGCTACTAGGAATACATCATTTTGTATTGTGTATTCCGTCCGTTTGTTAGCTTTGCTTGACCATTTAAATAAGTATACAGAAGCACTGAATATTTTGTTGCTCTCCCTTTCTCTGTAACACACACATAAATAAATAAATAAATACAACAGCAAAAATACCGCCATAAAGAACACACTGCACTCTTTGTGAGTGTCAGTGGAATTCAAACAAACAAAAGGTATATTCGTTTTGTCGCAGTGAATACATAAAATATTATCTTTCAAATTTAAAAGGATTTCCTTAAATTGAACTGACTAGCCTTTAAGAGATAATGGAAAAAGCAGATGCCTTTCTGCAGCTATTTTCCAAACAGCAATGTATTATAGCTGTTTTGAAAATCAAGTTTTTCCTTTCAGAACCACACTGCAGCAGCAGTGGCCAACAGTTTGTACATTATCAAACATCATTGTCCCTGGCAGCACATCACGTCTCCCAATACGAGCCCAAGGACAATACTGAGGATGCAATTAGACAGAACACAGGCTCTAGTACCCATCCTCCTTCTGATGCAAGAAGAGAACCCCATGCCACCATCGTGATGCACCAGAGCCAGCTCTGTTGGCAGCAAGGCCTTAGAAAGCCTGCAGGTGAAGAGGAAAGCTTCACCAAGAGATCAAGGAGCTGGAAGACGCTCTCCGCAGCTTAGCAGAGATGAATAAGGTGAAGTACCTGAGAGAGTTGTTGTTCATTGACAGGTGGAGGACCTGAATGATGCCATCCACCACCCAGAACAAAAAAACATATTCAATGTGATGGAACATGAGCTAGATGTTGAGATGCCAGCACTCACTTGTGGTGAGGGAGAACAAGTTCAAGTCAGATGCAGACAAACCACATTGAGCGGAAAGCAGTCTGACATTAGCGACCTTAAACAGGAGATTAAAACCTCATGGCGCACTTCCTCGCAGGCTACTAGAACGCAATCTAAACCGTCACATCACTTTCTGTACCAGTGCCCCTGCCTGGTGCATAGAAGGTTGCAAGGTTACCACTAAAATCTAAGCTATAGACACAACACCATAATTCTACCTCCTATTGCCCTGTCATGGCCACACCACCTATATGATATGGTGGGACTGGGGGGGCACCAGGGCCGGTGTGCATTGGAGTTATAGAAATGTGTGGTTGGACAGTGATAGTGAGAGACAGGTGAAATACACCCTGGTGTCTGCTGGTCACCTTAATTGTAAGGAAATGCATTAGAAATCACCACTACCTTCACTGCTGTACCTACAGTAGATAGTACTGCTAATGAATTTTCAATGAAAGTTTGAGAACAGTTGTTTCCCTCACGCCTGTAATTAAGTAAAGGCTTTGGTCATGGTCTTAGGAGGGCTGTCAGGCAGGTCAAGCAGTCAAGCACACGTCGGTTGAGCTGTGATGCTTTCCAATCCAAAAAAAGCACTAGGTGAATTGGTGACCCTACGACACTTTAAAGTTCAAAGGGCTAATCAATAATTGTGTTTTACTTAGGACAACTGTATGTCTGCTTTACATTATGTTTGTGTTGATAGTTTAGATGTACTGTATCATTGTATTGGTAGGAGATGATGGCTTCAGGAAGGCGGTTCACTGCTGTTGTATGATGGGGAGGGGGGCTGTTGATAATCAAATGCTTTAATACAGTAATCTGTAGTTTGTTGATATATGTAGTTTGTTGATATGACAGTCTATTAAACATAAACATAGTGACTGAAGTTACCCACTGATTCAGCAGAGGTGCTTGGAAGCCAGTACTTTAGCTTCATTGGTTCAGGTTTTTGCCATTAGCTATTGGCTTGACTGTGTTGAGACCCCTTGTGAACATACCATTCTTGACTTAATATAGTCATAACATGGCACACCATAACTAAATATGTATTAAAGTAATGAGTTCGGAATCTATCTTTGCTCTAAATCCAAACCAAGCTCTTGTGGCCAAGAACAGTACTACATTTTAAAGCAGAGCACATCATGTTGCTAAAAAAGTGGAGTGTGGGTGGGATGGACTAGACAGACACAGTCAAGGTGGTAGTTGGCTATCTCTCTTTCTCACAAAAAGTTTGCAACATCTCACAAGTACTCATGGGTTAAATTAATTCAGTAATATTTTTTTTATTAATTTAATAAACTCAAAGCAGTACAGCTGACCTGTTAAAAATAGAAATGCAAATCTGTATGTGTCTCTATTCACTCAGAGATACAGATGATAGTTCCTCAAAAGTATTATAAGGTGATATTGAAACAGAAAGAAAATATTGCTATTAATCACGAGCGCGAGTGTATGTGGGAAAGATATGTCTATTCATATACTGCATATATGCATTCACAACTGCACATCATTTTAATTTAAATATGTATTACCAGAGAGATTAGAGCAAAACCATTATTTTTCTCTGGGGATTTTTGGAGGATATTACATTAATTATTAAGTACCAATGATCAATATGACATCACAACATTATTTCTGCAGCAAATGTTTAGTAGAAAATTGACTTAGTTTCAGGTCATGCACAGTAGATTTAGCTCTCTGGGTGCTACATAAATAGACTGCATTTACTGTATAGCACCTTTCCAACCACCCTGCCGCTCAAAGCGCTTTACTGGATTACCCCACATTCACATCCATACACCTACGGCGATGTCAGCCAAGCAAGGACACACCTGACCACCGGGAGCAGATAGGGTTAGGTGTTTTGTTCAAGGACTCCGTGCCACTTGGTGAGGAGTTAGCGGGGTTTGAACCAGCGACTCCTCCATCAACTGTGACTCTGCCCACTGTACGTTACGCTCAGCCTCCTCAGCGAAATGTCATGACGCAAGGCGACGCACCCACTTAAGAGACCGTAACTGTTCCATTTTTACTTCCGTAGATGCTTTATGTTGCTCTTTTTTTGTATTCTCTATGGTATTGCATACCGTCTTAAATGGACACTGGGTGTGCCTGCATAATACCGTGTGGCTAAAACCAGCGCTAAACATAGATAATGTTGGTTTGAAAACCCAAAAGCACATGCCCCTCCCACACCTGAATGCCTATACATTGTTGACCTTACTCTACCTCTCTTCCTACAGCCACATATAATTTGTACAGAAATTGCTATCTGGGGGCATTTAGGGTTCTGGGACTGCTATGATTAAAAAAACATAATCTCTCCCAAGCAGGGTCAGGGTATATCCTGTACAAATGGGAAGACACAGTGAGAGGTGTAAACACCCATATGTTTACTACTATTGCAGTGGAGGTCAGTACATGCTATAAAGCCCTCTGCCTGACCATGAGAGCACAGAGACCACATTGTCTCTGTGCTGTGATTTTAAACACACACATAAACTGTGTCTATACATTTTCAAAGTAAATCCACCCTCCACACACAGATTGGTCTATTCATGTGAAACCTCTGAATTAGCATGTGCAGATGACAAAGTTCTAGAACTGACGTATGTCATCAAATGTATGTATGACTGTACCGTTGAACCAGCCAGGTCCTGGGGTGATTTCTAACAGATTTGATGCATAGAACCGCAACCCTAATTCATTTACAGAGATTTTTTTTTTTTAAATAAAAAAAATAAATGTTTGGGTGTGGTTACACTTTATGGTCTTGATTGTACTGTATATATGCTGCCAAATCTTAATATTTTACTTCACATGGTGACACAATAAAATACTGTATTTAAGATGCATTTAATTAACGAGTAATTCTTACTTTCTTTACATGTCATTATGCACAACGGACTTGAAACATTTGCTTCCAAATGAGGTTTGGAGGGGAGGTGGGGGGGTGGAGGGGTGGATATTAAAGTGGTTAATTTAACACAGTAACCAATTTTATATATATAAATATTTGTAAAGGAAACTACAGCCAATATTATATTTTCTCAATATAATATGATAATTACATGTATCAGTACTGTAGGTTCAGTGACAGCGTGCAAATGTAGGTGAAACATATGTGAATAAACACAGAATTTTCACCCTATATGTAAAAGGTATTAATTAAACTCTGCAATGTGTGGAGCTCATGTTATATTTAGGAACAAACCACATTATTATTGTTTTATTATTTCCTGCTGCTCCATGTTAAATTTGGTTCTATTAAATATTTATGAAGCAAATACTGTGCATGCGTACTTGCGTGTCTGCCTGTGTCATGTGCATGTTCACTCTTCTCAAATGAGTGTTCTGGGTTTACATTATGACAGACAACACTATGTTTTTATAGGACTGGTGTTGCACAGTGAATAAACTGTAAAAAGCTTCAGCAAAGTCAATGTTCATATATACAAAGAAACATATAGAAAATTAATGTATTAATGGTTAAGATAACTGATATGTAGATTTTTGTGTTAGAATTGTTGCTCTAACAAGATATCTAAAGTAGCGATACATTTATATAATATTAAACTTTATAAAGCAGAAATCCTATACATAGTCATGTGACAAGAGCTATGATTCTGAATGTCAGGTGTTAAGTTTAGTTAAGCTTTTTTGATATAAAGTATCACTATAAAGGTAGTGGGGTCAGTAAGTAGACTGACCTGACACTACATTTTAGAGTATCCTTAGGTCTCTGCTACATGATTACTAAAGATGCATTTAAAAGTTTAAAAAATGAAAAATTTAGTTAAAAAACATGCAAATTTACTTTTAGGTGAAGACTAGTATCACAGAACCAGCCTTTACATACAGAAAGTCTGGGACACAGCGCTGGTCAACTGCGTCAATAACCGCCTACATGCAATGTATTTTGATTGTATTTCGAACTACGTAACTCAATTACCAAGTTGGACGTTAAACTTGCAATGAGGAAAACTAAACAACACTCTTACAGGTTCTGTAAAAATGTGTTGGCTATGGTTACTGTTTAACATAAATGTTTAATTTTAAATTAGTGAATAAAGCACTGCACTATTGTTGCACCGGAATTTACGGAGATACTTGTGACAATGCAAACAACAAATGTAAATAGGCAGGATAACTTCCCGAAAGTCCCATGTCAAGCTTACAGTGGTATATATGTAGCACAGTGTTGCCTATGTGATGTAGTAATAATAAACAGAAGAGGCTGAGACTAGGTGAAGACCTACTATAATGAGTTTGCATATTTCTTTTTCAATTTATGTGCAAAAAAGTGTTCAATCATATTGTAGTAATATTTGTAAGGAGAAATGTCAACTTTAGTCATTGTTACATTTTAACAAAAAAATGTGTTTAACTGGAATTTTTGTCACATTCATATTTTACATTCCCAATTTAATTAATTTGTAAGAATTTAACTCTCCTTTCAGTAAGATCAGGCTGGTAAAGTTTGTCCATTTATAGCCACAGATTATCTGATTATCTATTCACTCCTAACTATTGCCTTTTGCACATCTACACACATTTTATTCCATTATAAAAAGTGCTCTAGCATCCCTAATATGCAGTTCAGCAGCGCTAAATAGATAAGAGTAACAAATATTTAATCAAAAAAAAATTGCCTAAGTTTAAGCCGTTTAACATTAGATTTTGCGAACATGTCTGTTAGCCAGGACAAACAAATACACAGTAGGTTTCATAGTGCAGGGAATGTGTATCAAACCACTAGACAGTGTGAGCAGTAGCACAGACTAGCCTGTTTGGACTCAGTCTGTTGCTGAATATTTTAATGTGCTGAGTAATGGAGGTTGTCGTCACACCACCCTGTCAGACACCCATTACGCACCCTGAGCCATACAATTTAGCCTCACCCCAGCATATTTGGTGCTGACGCACTGGTAAGATTTACCACTCTACCAATGACTAGCTCTGCCACACACACAAGGCAAGGAGCCATTGGGAAGATAGACCTAACCAACAATTTGATGACTGCCTAAGGTTTTTAATTTCCAGAATTGACCTTTTACAACGTCTCATTCTTTAAAATGTAATAGTGTCTTAAACTGCTATGGCCAAAATGTGTAGTATTGTTTAGTTTAAATGTATTATTCCTAAAGATAATCCCACAACACAGATGTTTAGAATATGCATAACGTTTTGAACATGAGCATATGAGCTAATAAAGTCCATGGGTTATCGAAAAAAACAAATAATAGGAGAGAAGAGTAAATCATGTTTGTTGACTCAGCAGAAGTAATACATTATACAAGTTGAGAATTTTAAAGCAATACAAGCCTGAAACCTACTTTGAATCATCACCTGTTTCAGTATTTTTGACTTCCTTTACAGACATATCCACCAGAAACTGGTGCAAACATTGCACAAATACATGCATGCATAGAAATTCACCAGAATGCATGAAATGCTCACATTGTGATTTCAGTGAATATATATTTTCTTGATGCATGACTAATGTGCTTAATTGCAAATAGTGTTTTAACTTCACCGGTCACTAGTTATCTGTTTAATTGATCATCGTGAAAATGCCTAGTAATCCTATTAATCCTTGGCCACTGCTCAGCAAACTCAAATCTATTATGTTATAAAGTGAACAAAGCCATGGCTTGTTTCACAGAAACTGGACTAACTTCCTAAAATCCTCACTTAATTTACACTCTTAAACTGAAGTTTAACTTTTAATCTGTAGGCAATGAGAGTTAAATATTGAACTAAAGTGGAAATAAACAAAGTAGCAGTTTGTGTGTGCATGAGTACTGTGCTTTAGTGAATGTCCTTGGTTTCAGATACTATTGAGCTGGTCAGTGTGCCTACATTTAACATTATACATTAATAAATAGATAAAGAGAAGGTTGGTATCTTTAAAAATAAAGGTTTAATTAGAAGTGATAACCAATATAAAGCTAGTTAATTGTCTATTGCATTTAATAACTATGTTAATGTCCTACCATATTTATATATCCTGGACAGAAACTGCACTAGTACATTTTGAAGTGGTAAATACTGCCAGTGTCTACCAACTGGGTGTGTATTGTGTAACCATGTGGTGTTGGATCTCCTTAGTTGCACACCACTCCAATTTGGCCAGGAGAGGGTGCTTGTGCTCTACATACTGTACAGACTATGCACTTGTGCACTTGGTTCAGCTTTAA
>JAODOY010031058.1:0-22258 GCA_025399855.1 Forbesichthys papilliferus | reverse complement strand
TATATATAAATAAAATATATATAGTTATTATAGTATTTACACAGTTGCAATTGTGCAATTGCTACTGCTATCAATATATCTACAGTAATTCTAGTCAATTGAGTAGATTTTGTAGCCATTTTGTACTGTATTCCAATGCATATGTATATGGGACATGGCATAACAATTAATATTTAATGGACTTATTGGAAAAGCCACAGTAAATCCCGGACGTGCTTACTTTAACACATAATGCATTAAAGGATAAGACCTTTTTTTTGTAAAGCTTGTTGAATTAAAACACAATGGTTAATAAAACGTAATCCTTTATTGGTCAATAGCCATCCAAGAGGCCTTCAAATCAAACTTGAAAAATAGAAAACATTTGAAACATTTCTCCTCTTCAGGAAACATCACATCATGTAAATAAATAACTACCTGCAAACAAGTCGAAGTTGTACCACCATTAACATTAACATGCCTCATATTTTAACATGTGTTATTCGTTTCTTAACTTAGTTACAGCTGCAATAATAAAATACAGTCAATGTTTAAAGTCAATCAATTTATTCTAAAATATATTTCTATAAAAATAATCAGTCTTGTTGTAGCTGTAGATCATTGTTGTGTAAGTCTTATGAACTGGACACCCTAGAATATAGCTGGGAGCATACTGTATGAAGACATCAGTTAAAACTCTACCCTGCCTGACCTAATATACTCAGGTGATGTGTAGAAAGTACAATCTCAATAACAAATTACCCTTGGTTTTATACCCTATATGTGCTCACAATTAGGATTCATCATTTCCAACTTAAACAAATTCACAAAAGTATTCAACAATGGAACACCTGACAATGAAGAAATACCCTCATGTAGTTTCCTAGCCCTGACATGCATGTCTAGACAGCTTTGCATTTGAGTTATATGGAAAAAACCGATATGTACAGGACTTGAAATAAGAGCATCTGATTCACAAAGAATGCACCTTAACTGTCAGTTACATGAATAAGCTTTTCCCACCAGTGTGATGGTTGAGGCAACCGTGCCAACACTGCTGAATTAGTCATTTAAATAAATCAACCATAAAAGGGTTGTTGCTTCTCCGACTAACTCTCCCATTCAACCTCTCCCCATATACGTGAATATTAAATAAATAAATAAATAAATAAAAATTGAGTGGGTTAGGGAACAATAAGTGTAAAAGTGTATATATCTGGCAAATGTGTCGTCAATTTCTAGTGTTTTTGTGCACCTAACAAGGCCTAAAATGTAAACATGTTACTGGGTAAGACACACTGGTCACCAATGACTGACAGCTCTCACACCACAGCCTCAGTGAATTTGGACCAGTGTCGACTGTAGTGTAGACTGTAGTGTCATGTAATGAAGGACAGAAAACCACAACGCTAAGGACGTTTACAGGCCTAATGAGTAGAGGGCTGTGCTGTAGAACGTGTAACAGGTACAAGCATAATTATGGGTAGTAGGTCATGTAACGGGAGGCCTGAAAAGCGTTATTAAATGCTGTTCAGTCTTTGGTGGGGTGAAGGTGCGGTGTGTGGGATTGGGCAGAAAGTTCCACTGTGCCTCCCAGCTTGGCTCCTGCTGCTCCTGTGGCAGTCAGGTCTCAAAGTACCTGTAGATCTGCGACACGTACTGCATGACGCTCTGCCAGTCGGGTCTGTCCGTCTGCATTAGCTCAGCAACATCCTGGGTGAGAGATAGAGTAAGAGAGAGAGAGACAAGAGAGATCACAGACAGATAGATAGATAGATAGATAGATAGATAGATAGATAGATAGACAGATAGACAGATTGAGAGAGAGAGAGAAGAGAGATCACAGAGATAGATAGAGAAAGAGAGACTAGCTTCACACTATGGAACTAGGGGACAGGGCAGCTGTACAACCATTATGACCTTTGCAAAGGTCTTCACATTTATTCACACAATTTGCAGTGCATTCGTGTTTAATACAACCACTGGTTGATTAAGAGCTATAATAAAAATTGTATTATGGCCCAAACCCCCACCCCAATATCCCCCTCACAGAAACCCCACTGTGGAAGAAGATATATAAACCTGGGCAAACATTGATGACATCATTGATCATTGCTCATTTTAATTATTTACGATTAATTTAATCTGTGTCCACTGGGTCAACATTCTTAAATGGGAACGGTAGACGCTCATTAAGATAAATTGATCTTGGCATGTCTCAAGACGTATCTAGCTGCTCTGAGCTAAATCCTCCTGGAACGTCATGAGTCAGAATAAATCAGGCTTCCCACAACTGTGCGTCACAAAGGCCTTGCCGTGGGTCAGCTTTAAGTAACGGGAAGAGAGGGCCCGGCGTGTTGTCTGCAGTTAGCGCTCCAAGAAAGTGCTCGTCTGGTGGTGGGAAGTCTCCCCCTCTAAAGTTTGACATTCAATGTTGGCGACTTGTTTAGACCACAGCTATTATATCTGGGATTTCTCCAGTGTTCTCATGTCCTTCTGGAAGTCATAACAATGGTTCGAGTAACAGGCTAATGCCTAGCCTGTTACTTATCGATTGTATTTACTCTTGGGTCCATATAATCATGTTCATACGGAATCCTTGCCTAGTTACCTGGATACCTGATGCTAATGTTATGTTATGGTTGTGCTTCTCTGGTAGTGTACAAGTAAAAACTATATGGAAATACCCTGCCTGCCCCCAATGGGAGCTTTGCCATACTTATGAACTCATACTCTTAGATTTTCAAAAGTAAAACTTTAACACTTTAAATAGTAACTGTATGAAAGAGGAAAACAATTAATTCCAGCTGGCAGTGGCAGCAGATTTAAAAGAATCTTATAAACTCAACCCATTTCTTTCTTACATGTTTGCATGACAAGATTTTGTGTGAGGAGTTAACTTGACATGTACTGAGTGTTCACATGCCGATATATAAATGCTCTGTAATCGCATGTCCTTGATATTACTGTAATAGTGTGTGCGCTGCTATGTATGTACATGCATTATGAACTATAATGTTTTCCAAATATGTTATGTAAATATGCGTGATAGTATGATTTTCATAAGAAATAGCAACCGTTGTGATACTATTGTGATACTGTAAAACTATAGGTGGGCAGGTTTTGTATTTTAGAAGTTCCTCTGATTTAAAATATAATTAAGGGAAAATCTAATCTAAAACTAATGCCAAATACATCATGCTACTGCTATGGTTTTTGACAGTGTGTGCAATTATTAACTGCGAAAACCTTAGAATGTTTCAATAAATAAATATGCACTAATAACATTGTACAATTTTTTGATTTCACATTTTTAAGAGAGCATTACAAGGTACCCAAAATGACGAAAACTAAAAATATGAATACTTTATTAAAGTACATTGTTCACATGATTTTCACACTATAACAAAGGCTTAATGCAATCAAGATCTTAGTTGCATATTATATAACAGCACCCATAGCCTGTAATGAAAATAGTTTGGGACCCTTTTCTGTATGGAAAGTTAGAACATTCCTCCTATAGTTTGGCAAAAATAGATACCGGTATGTCAACTCCTCTGTGTTGTGTGTGTGTCTGTGTGCAGTCATGTTCAACTCACCAGGGATGGTCTGATGCCAACACTCTCAGCAGCCTGGAAAGCCAGGGTCAGATTCCGGCCCTGTAGAAAAAACAAATGGGTTGTCAGGGCACAGTAAAACCGGAGGTCTCTGTATTCCAATGTCAGTTCAACACGTAGCGCTTTAAACAGCAACAGAGTCGGAAAAATAAAAAATACACAGACGCAATGCAATGCCCGTGAGGTAGCTCCAGTTATCTTTCAGAGCATTTGTGTTTCTATGCTAGCGTAACCTGAAAATTGCATTTAGAGCTGCTCTAGTGTATTTTTGTAAATGGTATGTGGCTCAATGCACTACATCTGTGTGAATGAGAGGGCAGGCTCGATAATCAGATCTTGTTACCCTTCATTTTGGACATCAAATCAGTTGTCATTTGGCACCAGTACACTAATGTTCCACTAACTCCGACGCATGAATCAATACACGTTCAGACTGAGTTAATGGGTCCATGTTTTTATAAAATATGAATGCTTATTAACAAAAAGGATTGGCCTTCAGTGTAACTTTAGAGGGCTAGTTAGGACTAAAATATACCACTCTCTTATTAAAACATAAAAGCCTCCCAGTATACAGAATAAACATAAACCCATTTATAAAAGAGCGTAATGGGCTTTCTGGAAGAGACCTGGGAAGAGTCTTGTGTTTGGACGTCTGAGTGTGCTAGGAAAGTCACTCAGCAAGAGTTATTAAAGCCAATATGCTTCTAATCAATTATTCATATAGACAGGGGCCGCAATATCACTGCCACCAGCTTTATGTCACACATTCACACCGGCACGCACATTACTACATTACTACCGATTTGTCACATCTGCTGCGAGGTGCTTGACTCTCCAGGTGCATGTTTACATGTTGTTTGCTGGTTGAATCAACATTAGAGCAAAAGAGAGGAACCTCATTGTTTAGGGAGGACTGGCCTGGCCATGCGCATATCCAATTAACCTCTCTCAGGGCCTCTCACTTTAAGGCAGGTTCAGTCATTCACGGGAACGCTTGCCAACTTCGAGCTCAAATCAAAACAACATCCCTCCGCAGCGCCGCCTCACACATTGATAAGCATTGTGAAGCAAAGGGCAGTGCTGTCGCTTTGTTGTTGTGAGCGGTGTTCGCCCCTTTGTTTATGCTCCTATTTATTGTGTTAAGTCGTAGTTGTATTAGTAGGGGCCATGGCTGTGTAATAATAGTAGTATTAGCAGAAGTGTCAGAATCTTTTTCGGAACGCGAAGAGATATTTGGTGAATGTGACTATAACTTTAATAGTGGGCAATATGTTTACGGCCCTTTAAATTCTACGACACTTTGTATTGTATTTGTATTGTATTTGTATTTGTATTAAGAAACTAACAACAAAGTATGCACATTAATAAAGGAAAGGATGACTTGGTCAAAACGCAAGCCTAGAGAGTGCCTCCTGTTATTCTAGCTGCGGGAAGTACGCTGTGCTGTTACGATCCTCTAGGAGAACCATTGTCATTAAACAACTCAAGATTTATTTCAGACATTTGTTTTTGCAGTTTTTACCCCCACAAAATGATTGCCGCTTGAAGCCCATAGGTCTGCGTCATACTGTACATATCGTAACATACTGGAACAGATGACACTATTTCAAGTGAACTGTGACAGTTAGCAGATGCTCTCACCTATCTTGGCAAGATCATACCATAGACAAGATATTGCATAATTATTAGCCAACTCCCTGTAAGTTACACCTATATTTAATGATGTGTGGCCAATTGTATTATCCGTAGTGTACCCTTCCTGTCTTCTGTTTGCCTTGTTATCTCTTTGTAAACTATTAAAATCCTGTTGCTCCGTGTTGCAAGGTGTTATTACAGCCTCTAAACACACAAAGGCATTGTGGTTGTCACACGAGATGGTTTGTGACCTTGTCATGACTGAGCAGCTCCTGAAAGGGGATGTGAGCGGGCAGGTAGGTGTGCAGGAGAGCACAGAACGCCAGGCCGTCACTCCAGCTACTGCTGAAGTTGGTCACGTCGATGTTCTGTAGAGCACACATACAGACGTCCAGAGTCACGACTAGGGAATACAGAGACTGTTGCACACAAGCAATATTTTACGGGGGAGAAGAAGGGGGGGGGGGGGAGAGAGAGAGAGAGGGGCGAGAGGACATTGACAGAAACAGAAATCATCATCCAGCTCTTTCTTTCCGGTGGCGCAGATGCTGTGCGGCTTTAAACAAGGAACGTGGACTGCAGCACGTCCTGTGTGTGTGTGTGTGTGTGTGTGATTCTCACAGCTTAATCACCTTTCGCATCATGCTCGTTCACCGTCCCCAGTGTGTGATAATAGCGGACAGAAGATTTCCTGCGTGCCATTGTTTCCACTTCCAGGCTGTCCTGTTGGACAGTTATTTCCTCCTCCACGACCCAACGGGTTCATGGCCAGAGGGACTGTGTGTATAAATCCTCACTGTAGGTCGGACAACCCGAGCTCTAAGATAGACGCCCTGTCACGATGACCATGCAGCGTTTCCTCCAATAAATGCGACGTACTGTGTATATGCTCTGAGATTTTAGAACCTTAAGAATTCCAGATCGATACTGCCTTAACAAATCCTGAGGCAGTATTGAAATAAAACACAAATGAAGAATCCTCCGGTGGTAATAATGTACATCAATGCCAGTATTTACTGGTATACTTACGTTCTTGGGCAGTGTGTTGGGCTGTTCCCACAAAGACACACACACACACACACACACACGCGAGCACCCACGCACGCACGCATGCACACACACACAGGTACAGTATCTGAGGAAACACAATGTCTCATTTGACTTATACAACGGCTGACAGACATTCACCCATCATCTTTTGCTGAGCGCAGCAGGCCTGTATGCGATCAATACACACATCGACTCTCACATTTAAATCTGCGTCCTCGAGACAGCTCACCACCAACCCTCCACCTCTAGCTGATATCCCCCAGATGAGCAATTTGTTACCAATGGCTCAAGGTCTGGCTCAAGATCACTAGTTCATGGACCCATTTCGGTTCTGTCTGCTGTGCCCTGGATGTGTCTGCTCACGTCAGCCCACATTCCTGTCATAACTCGCTCAGCAGATATACTAGTACTGCAGTTATGGGGCTGATTTGTACACACAAACACACACACACACACACATGCAGGAGAATGAGGGAGTCTCGTGGGAGGAGAGGGGCTGGGGTGGTCTGGACAGAGCCTGTAAGCATCGGGGGGTAGTAAGACACACTGACCTTAGACAGTGGGAGGTCAGGATAAAGATGAGGGAGGAAGGAGAGAGAGAGAGAGAGAGAGAGAGAGAGAGAGAGAGAGAGAGATAAAACAGCAGTGGGCAACAGGGCGCAGATAAGCAAACACGGCATAAAGCGACCGGAAGGGTCTCGCTGGGGACAAAAGAGAGCTGCTAGGTTTAGACAGCACAAAGACAGGGGAACTGGAGTAGAGGATATTGGGAGGTGGGGAGGGGGGCAAAAGGGTTTAATATATATATTGCTGGAAGCTTTTAAATATTTACTTATATTTTAACCATAAAAAAAAAAAGAAAATGACTGAAAAGTCACATGAGCTGCTGTCAGTGACTTGAGAACCCAAGTTCTTGTGGCCTAGAAACCAAACATTTGGGGTGAATGTTTCACATGTAGGCTATTCACATGGGTTTTTCAAAGTCTGTTTATTCCTTTTTGTTTATTACGATGAATCAGTCAACACATTAGTATAGTGCAATAGTCCAATAATGTTGAAGACAAATCTTTGTTTCAAAATAGTGGTAGAGCTAGACGAAGCGACACAAACCGCTGTAGCAACCTTGATTGGTTAAAAGCTACTCCAATAGTTTGAAAATTATCCTGCCTAGTCTACGCATACTGTATTAGGACGCAAAGACAATCACAAACAGAGTGCGACCAGACCCTAGTCACAAAGTTAATTTTGAGTATAGTTACGCACCAGGCTATTGTCCTGTATCATCCACCACCCCTAGTCCGGTCTTTATATTCCTGGAGTTGCTTCTGTAAACATGAGGTAATGGAAGTCAACAGAACACAGGCACACAGCCAAGCAGCAGACATTACATTGTTGTTTGACGCGGAGGGCAGCAACAGAGGGTCAAGTGTTAAGCTCACTGCTACCGTATGTGACCTACAAACTGGACTGCCAGCCACAACAGAGACACAACGTGGGTCAACCCCTAGTGCCTCTGTGATACTCGACACCCGACGTGGCAATGTGCCACTGTTACGTGGCTCCCACGGGTTTAACATGTCACTAATGGAAAGCACACGCCAACATGCTGTGGGCAGCCAGGCAGGGCTACATGGTTACTGATTGAATGACTGCTGTGCACACAAACAGGCGCGCGCACGCACACACACACACACACACACACACACACACACACACACACACAGTTTGTTAAAAAGCCATCAGTCTGGAGTGGGAGGGCAGGAAACGGCGAGAGCAGCATGACAGATGAGCCCATCCCCACCAGTATATGTCCCCTGTCACACAGGAGACAGCAGAGGAACCAGGGCAGGAACACTGCAGAATGAGACGGATGCAAAGAGAGACGTAGAAAAGGCCATAAAAGTAAAAGGAAGCACAAAGCAAGAGGAAAACAGCATGAATAGGAATAGACGAAACCAGAAATAGAGACAGAGAGAAAGAAACAATCATTGAAACCATAGAGTCCAAAAGTGTGTTCAGAATTGTGACGTTCATGCTTTGAACTTTTTGAACGATTTGCGTAAACATTTCAAAAACATTAGATTTAAACTGTCGCCCTTCGTCCAGCTTCAACGCGTGTTCGCCGAGAACTACCTCCTCAAACTACCTCCTCAAACAGTTTGCTATTGTTCGAAAACGTTCGCGGCGAAGACAATGCAAAAGCAAAATGTGTTTGCAAACCAATTGTGAATGCACCCTAGGTCTCATGATGATGGTGCAACAGGAGCCCTCAACACAGGTTCAGCAATGACAAGCAGTGTCTTCCATAAGACTAGACTCATTCCCAACATCAAAGAGGAAAGCATTATTTTCTGCTACTTTTTAAAGAAATGCATAATGCATGATTGCATTATTTATTATTATTACATATAGTATGTGCAAGCAGCTAGTCTGTCAAACATGCATGAAGCAGGAAATGTTTTTAATTGTTAATCAATACATTTGTACCGACTGAAAATCCTCCCACCTCAAAAAGAACAAGTTGCGTTTGAAACTATTGCAGATGTGCCCATCCTCCCTTCATATAATTAAAAACTGTTCACCCAATAATACAGTATTAATACAGGGAATGAAATTAGATTAGATTTTCGCGTTTCATTTTATCCCCATACAGCGTTCCTAGGTACCAGCCTGGTTAGCACCAAGCTGCTGGATGCTAGACGCCCCTAGCCTCTTACACCCAGATATTGCACTGGTGTGAGGGGCTGTGGCGTTGTATTATTAAGGGGACTGGTTATGGGGCAGACATCACGTAGCTCGAGTGCAACATGGACAGCACGTTTATGAAAGAATAACTTAGATGATCTGGCTTGTTATTACTGAGATCATAATTATTATTAAAATGATGGAGGGAAATAATATCACTTTGCAGCTCGTTTGGCCTTTTCAACCAGCAGACTATTCAAATTCCATTTGACACGCCTGTGCTAAAGGAAAGCCCCTCATTGCTGCCTTATCCAATATTATTATTTGACCTCTCAGGCATATTTACTGCTAGACCCCCACCCCCCTACCCCCACCTCCAGTTCCTTTCCACAATGTCCTGATGACGGCTGGGGGTCTTATTCTTACCCTTGGTACATGCGCACATGTGTGTGTGTGCGTGCGCGCGTGCGGTTTGTTTCCCAGAGCGGGACGGAAGAGCTGCTCCGCTCGACACAGCTGAGCCTGGTGTTCACAGTCTAGTCTCATTGTTCCCATCCTGAACAAACAAGACGTTTATTTTTGTTGGGCTCTTACGATTAATTAAAAGGGGGGGGGGTAGACAAGCAAGCTTGAAGCTGTCCTAAATAAAGACATCAAAGAGCCGGTTACATTCGAGACCAACGAGACTCTCGAAGGAACGGTGTTTGAATGAGAGCAGCAGACAGTCTGGCAGGGATGATTCCGGCAACGGAGATTCACTAAAATAATAACTGATAAAACTACGTCTACGTAAGATTATGTCTTAAAAAACAGACATTCAGTGACGTTTGGAGGATAAATATGCTGTGGAATGCTACGGTATGCAGACCCAAGGCAGATGCATTGATGTTTTAAACCTCTTTTACCTCAAGTGCTCTTAAGCACTCGTCTTGTATATATTACTTTTATTTGGTCTAGGTGCATATCTGTGCATGTCTGGTGTTTTTTTCAATTTATTTTATGTAATCATCATTACATTATAGTAGCGCACCTGTATGAAATGTGCTAAACTATATACAAATAACGGGTTTGTTGATTGATTAGCGCTCAGTCAGATTAAACAACAGAATGCATTCAACCTGTATATCTAAAGCGTGGCTGTAGTGTCAGCTGCAAGTCTCTGACATGTTGTGTTATGGGTCTGCCCTCTCACAGGCTTCCCACACAGGCTCAGGTCAGCCAGAGCCCTTGTTACGGTCTTGTCTGATCACTCCCTGCATCCCAGTGTGACATTTGAGGTGTGAGTGGCAGAAGTGCCCTCTGGCTTTCCATCTCATGTAGGAGGGGGAGGGGGAAGAGGGGGTGGGGAGGGAGGAACTAGTTGGTAATCACGCAACGATTCAGACATGCCACACACTCTCTCTCTCTCTCTCTCTCTCGCGAGGATGAGGGTCAGGTGGTTGCACTCCGTCTCCATGGCGACAGCATGGCCAGCTCTAGCCCTCGCCTCAAGATGCGTTTGTGTGTGCGTGTGACGGCGCGTGCGCGTGTCGCTTACAACATTTAGTTGCCCCGCCTTGAGCTGTGACCTTGTTAGTAGCGAGACTCTGTCCTGAGGCAATCCACATATTGGCAGTGCGTGCGCGCCCACACGCACGCACACACACACACACACACACACACACACACACAAACAAACACACACCTGGCCCTGGCTGAACGCATGCCGGCTGGCACGTAGCCATTTTCCCTTACAGGTCCCATTAGTTGGACTATAGATTGTGTCAAAGGAAATGATGTCATTAGCCCTACAGGGCTTCTGGTGCAAGGAGGACCATATTTGTCATGGATAGAAAGCATATGCATTTTACTGAAGGCACATGACGTTGCCAGCACTGGCTCAGCGGAGTTCAATCAGTTCAGTAGCAAATACACACAAACGGTTTAGTCCAGAACTTGGTATAGCTGTACCCTAGAGCAGGGCTATTCAATGGTCCTGGAGGGCCGCACCCTGCATGTTTTAGATCTCTCCCTGGTCCAACACAGTTGATTGAAGGTTGTTAGAAGCCTGATAATGACCCATTCATTAGAATCAGGTGTGTTGGAGCAGGGAGAGATCTAAAATATGCAGGGTGCGGCCCTCCAGGACTGGAGTTGAATAGCCCTGGCCTAGAGATACAGCCACAGGTAGATTACTCCAAAGTCTAGAGGCCACAAGAGAAAAAGTGCGATCACCATTGCAGCCAGGTAACGTCCAACATCTACTGTAACGCATGCTACAAAGCTACGCTTCCATAATAATTAATGGAACCGGCTACATTAGGCGTGAGAGCAGTGGTGCGTATATACACTGTCGAGATCCGTAAAAATGGTTTAAAAAACGGTCTATATTCATGAAAACTGTCTTTACGCCAGGTGTAATCCTTGAACTTCTGTCTGAACTTATTTTTAAAGCAAGCTACCAGTAAACAGGACATTACTCTCCATATGTGCACTGCAGGTGTAGCCATTAAAAGATCCAGTCCGCTCCGCATATGCTACGTGTTTAGTGGGGCCTGGCCGTTAGTCGAGACCATGAAATAGAGAAACATACAGTATCTGGTTAGAGGATCCATGTACAATGTGACTGTGGCATACGTACAATGGAGACAATTCATGTACTTCTTTAAAAACAGCACCTTATAATATATTCTATATTTAGCTGGTAGCCAGTGAAGAGATACCAACTAGGGAAGATGTGGTGGACCTTCCTGGTAGCCGGTCAAGCTAGCAGCAGCCATCTGTGTGTGTGTGTGACAAACGACGTGTGACAATGATGACTGACAAATTGCAGTGTACAGAGTTCCAGCAGGTCAAGTCGAGGAGATACAAGCTGATGTGTAACAATCTCCAGAGACGAAGGATATTAGTTTGGCAGTTTAAGATTGATTGCTCAATGAGCACAATGGAAAAGAAGAGCGATGGTCAATATAAACACAGCCACTTTATAGGGACTGGTAATTATGGAGCCTCTTCAGCATAGCAGAGGGCAAACATTAATTATTCAGTCAGATAAACACAGAGACGGTTATTAGAATATTACAACCTTCTTGACCTCACTCAACACAAGAAAGGGGATAAGACACGCATGAATTGAGCCTGTATTGAGTGTAGTGTAGTAGGGCGATATTTAATTTATATTGGTATAATTTCAAAAGAGATATAAAATTAGACAATATAGTTTATATCAATATAGTTATATTCACACATTTCTTTTTAGCCAATGAGAGAGCAGATATTCAGTCACGTGCTTATTTTCCATTTCTGACAAACAGATACAGGTAGCCAGATAGTGTGACAAGGTACCGGTAAACAAATGTGGATTAAACGGATTAAACTGTCACTGCAATATTTACAACCTCTCTGCTATGGATTTAACCAACTACAATTAAGTCACTTAAAAATAAATAAATAAATAAAAAATAATCACATTTCCTTTCAGGCTTTTAACATTAAACCCACTTTAAAGAAAATACCGATATATATCATGTATCAGTATTCAACCTAAATATATCGGGACGTGATGTTTGGTCCATATCGCCCAGCCCTAAGTGCTAGTGCTGTATTATAGTGCCTCGCTAACCTTTATCAGAGCAGGACACCAAAGCATAAGACAGATATAAAGAGAGGTGCCCGGGGAACATGGTTTATAACAGTGTTGTTGTCCACAGGGCAGCGACGGTGCTCTCCACGTCTCAACCGCCTGGGGCTCCAGCATGTGACAGGCCGGTCAGTCTCCGCATGTTACAGCTGTAATTAGTGCTTTCCTCCTGGACAGAGGCAGCTGACACCATTATCAGCCTGACCTTTCCCCAGAACCATATTAATCCCCAATGAGACCAACCCATCCTCTGACAGTAACCCCTGGCAGTGGGCCTGTGGGGTACATCTATTGCACCACAGAGAAAGCACCGATACTCCACTAAAAAAAACACATAAATAAATATATTGCCAAACCCACACACACCCTCGTAAATACCCTTCCAAGCACACACACACACACACACACACAATTAACTGGAAAATGCATCAATGAGCTGAGTGAGAGGAGGGAAAGGCAGGGGCTGAGAGGGGAACCCCCATTAACACTAACGTTGATAAACGTATGAGCGTACCAAGTGTACCAGCAAGGTCATGGGGTGATTTTTAACGAATATGACGTGTACTTCTGTTTTCAGCCCATAAAATGCAGATGTTTGCAGGAATTTTGTTAATATGAACACCATCAATCGTCTCAAAAAACACATTTTAGGGTGCAGTTACACTAAAAAAGATTCCATGATATTCCAGACATTCCATGACCAATGGGAACCCTGATGTTAAGAGGTTTGCCTTCGGGGGGAGCTATGCCTTCTTCACAATAATCCATTACAGTGATCGCTGCACCGATCTGCCTGGCCCGTAGATCTCACGCCCATCCCTACACTCACCCGTAAACAAGGCTGGAGAAGATCACAAGATACTTGAACTCCTCCACTTTAGGTAGGGTCTCCCTTCCCCACGGAATGGGAGAACAAAACCTCCCTTTCCTGTGACAGAAACATCACATTTGGTGATGATCGTCATACTGGCCGATTCACACTTGGTGATAAATCGTAGTTAGAAGGTCAGTGAAGCCAACAGGACCATAAGCCTGTGCAAACAGTTCAGTCCAAACAATCTGGATACTCCAAAACCGCCATTATCCTGTAGGAGATCACAAACCGGATAAAACAGGAGGCTGTGCAGTAGTGGCCTGCGGTTTAGCAAAAAAGTGGTGTGTGTGTGTGTGTGTGTGTGTGTGTGTGTGCGTGTGTGCGTGTGTACTCCTGGGATTGGGAGAAGGTGTGGGGAGTTACTAATCAACTGTGTCACTACTTAAGCAGGCCGAGTGAGCACAATGCGAGACACTCAACAGCAGGAAGAACCCACTCTGAACTCTTCCTTCAACAAGCATTTTGGCTGTTAAAAATATCTGTTGTTGCCTTTATATGAAATGCTCAACACACTCTGTTTCACCGGATCCTGTGCGTGAAAATCCCAGAGCAACCTGCCCCCACCCCCCACTTCCGGTGGAGTCCGACAGCTACCGGAAACAAGAACTTCTTTGAACCAGCCTCTCTGACCCTGCGTGAGCTGTCCAGAGCTTTAGCTCCAGGTTGTGTCTCCCAAGGCAACGTGGTCTCAGGTGAAGGGCCAGACAAAGAACAACCCATAAACCCCCACTGATTCATAAGCATGCACTTTTGGATAACTGCCCCGAAAGGCCGGGGCCCTCTCCTGGACCCGGGCCTAAGAGAGGAGCTCGCAGTCAAGAGTTGACTGGGGTTTCCAGGGGGCTCGGCCAAGCTCAGCACAAACTGGCTAACATTGACTATTATGGTCTCCCGAGAAAAAAACTATTCAGGCTTAACACAAACGAATAAACAACACAGCTCTAAACGCTAACCTACAAACCCACACTCAGAGGCTGGTTATTATACCGTAGAATGAAAACCCTCCTAGCTATTTTATAAAAATGCACGTCGCATTCCTGATGTCTAAGAATACCCATGCAGTGTTGACAAGCCCATTGTGAAAGGGGATCAAGGCTTCTATAGTTATACTCTGAGCGGTGGGAATGAGGCACGTTCAAGGTGCTCGGTTAGCCAGAGCAGCCTGGCCTCAACTGACCCGGGCTGAGCAATAGCTTCCTCATTTCCTTAATCAGTTGTCCCGCTGACGTTTGCCTTAGATTAACTCCTTGGTCACAGTAGGCATTTTTAATCCTCCATTCCAATATAATTTAAAAAGTTAAATACCGGTACTTTTAATATGTCTGCAATATTAAAACAGTAGCATTGCAAATTGCAAAATCGAGTTACCACCTAAGGAAAGACACTCTTGTCGTATCGACATGCACATTTTAGTTTAAATAACTAAACTTATATTTTCTTTATTGTCCTAAAATGTCATATTCCCCTTTGGAATTTCAAATGGATGTTTCTGTAAAATTCTGTACAACTGCACAAAAATCACCTTAGGCATTGTCCTACTGTATGTTAGTGGTGTGCTTCCATGGTGCTGATACATTAACACCACCACCAGTACAGGGCCAAGCCAGCGTAGCGTACGGTACATTGCTTTCCCGACAACAAGTCATGCTGCATCAGACAGAGACGATCAGAATCTCCAGAGTTGCGTTTAGAATTGGCAAACATAGCGAATGTTTGCGAACACTATTCAAACAGTTTGTCCCCCTTGCTTTGTGTTTGCCACGAATGTTTGTGAACACAAGCAAACAGTCTAAGGAGGTACCTGTCGGCAAACACACATTGGCGCTGGAAGAAGAGCGTCACTTTAAATCTAATATTGTTTCAGTGTTTACGCAAAACAATCAAAATCCAAGACATTCGCCTATTCACCAATTCTGAACGCACCTCATATTAGATCTACTACAACACAACATTGCCTTTGGCTGCCGTCGGTTTCCATCACAGAGAGAGACAGCGTGCAGTGTGACGTGACTAACCCCTCTTACAGAGACGCGCCTCAAGAGTTCCCGCAGCAGCAGTCAGCAAGGTGGCTGAGAAAGGGAACTATTGATCCCGGCGCTCATCCAATTATTCACACCGTATATCAGGTGACGGATATCGGCACCTTCCTTTCAACATGTCACATCTTAGCCGGCTCATGACAAGCCTATGTGATATTATATGGAGTTAAGTGGGTTTAAGGGAGCGATGCAAATCCCATGGTGTCAGAATACCCAGAGGGTCAAAATATCCCCCTCCCCTTCCTACCCCAATGTGTACAGGCTGAAACCGATGCCCAAGGGGTTTAGGATTAGCAACCTGGCAGGCTAGCACTCATGCATGAGGGTAACATGGGCCAAAGAGAAATCCCACCGGATACAATGTGCTCCTATTAGCGGACAAGCTAAAAGAGGCATTCGTTAGCACAGGGTCCCATAGATACAACGATAAAGCAGGGCACACGAGACAATAACAAATTGCCACCGGTTAACACCGTGGCCTATGTGAGGATGTGCACGCACACACACACACACACACACACCTAGGTGCCACATGTCTATAACCCGCCATTCTGTTCCCCTGTTCCCATTACTTCGGTGTCACAGTGGCTTTATCTCCCTGCTGGGCCGACAGGCACTCTAATGGTTTGCCTGCAGACACCGCAGCGGCGTACCACAACAGGCAAACACCTGGATAGCGGCTGAGTAGAGAACCTATAGGCCTATACTATACAGTGTATGAGCTATACTGTATGTGTCCATACAGCAGGGCTTGACATTAAGCATTGGCCATTCACTTGTCCTAGTAAAACAAGTTTCTTGTCGAAAATGAAAGTGACATTTTACTACTGTGAATGCCTGAAGGCATTTATCCACCTTTGACTAAATATTGTGATCCTGTAATAGAGGAGCACTACCGGTAATCCATTTCTTAAAGTCATAGTAAGAAAATTTGATTTGAGCTACACTAATTTGTATCACATTGTATTTCTCTAAGAACAAGATAGCAATACATGTGGTATTCATATGTAGCTTAAATGATATGTTGGGGTTGATAAACTATAAAATATAATTATGGATAATAATATAACTATGAATGGTTAAAACATTTACTGTCATTAGATGTTTTCCCCATCGCTTCTACCCACGTTGTTCAAATGTGCATTTAAGTGCTGTACATTAACACTTTCCCTATATTTGATTCCATTCTATTGTATTTGGTAGGCTATGCGTGCTTTATAGCTTAGCCTACTAGTTTCTAACAGAATAATGAATTCATATAACTTTGTAACAAGAGACACAGGACTATACTATATCACAAATAGGCCCATAGCTGGTTAGGTATTCATTATTTACATTTTAATCGGGCTTCATGTATGGTTTAGCAAGAAAAAATCTCTTGCACTTGCCCCTTAAAAAATCTACCTGTGCTGGACAAGCGGACAAGCCTTAAAGGCAGGGTCAGTCATCCTTGCTAACTTGGAGGTCAAATAAAAACAGTATAGCGCTGCGGTCCTCACAGCGTCAAAATGTGAATCAAGTGTAGTGCTGCGGCTTTGTTGATGTGAGCGGTGTTTGCCACTTTGTTTATGTTACTTTTTTAAAACTTTTTTTTACTATTACTACTATTATTACTATTTTACTATTATACTACAGGGTTGTGTAGAAAAATCAGATTTTTTTTCTTTCAACACTCACAGAGAACTATAAACTAGCGAAATGCAAGGATTTCTTTGTTGAATTTGACAAAAAAGTTAATTAGCCATACGTTTAGCTTGCAGTAGCTGACTACATTTATTGTCGATCCTTGCCATACAGTGTGGAGTCGTCATCGAATACGTGTGAGAGTGAAACAGCACATTGCACATTGGGTGGGGGCAAGTGGGGGGGGGGGGGACGACTGGGTCCCTGAGGGGCCCCGGGGCTGAGTTTTGAGAGAGGGAGATATGCCTCTGAGTCTGTGAACCCTACCGGATAGCCCTCTGTTTTCTTCTGGCACCACTTCAGAAGCGCGTTCCTCTTAGATCCTCCGTACTCCCGCGCCAGCGCAGCCAAGGGATCCTTTCTTTCAACGCTGTCGCCACGGGAACACGTAGCACCAGATAGAAGAGATAGTAGAGAGAGAGAGTTATGTAATGTAGCTAATGATCTTTATTATCGGCTTTATTTGTGTTTAGAAAAACCTCAACCCACAGATTACACACACGAATCACATGAGTTTAGTGATACATTTTGTGATGTAAAGTAGCTAAAATGCTGTGCATTTATGTTAGACATCATTGATTAGTTTCTATTAAATGGTAGCAATTTAAGCATTACATGTTTAGTCATCCTTAGTATATCTAATTTTCCTTACACTGGCTAAGCTGTTATGGGTCTTAGGAATTAACATATGGATGTTGTTGTCGTCTTCAGGTAAAAACCTCAGCAATTCTTTATTCGGCAATGCCTCTATTTGTATTTGAATTAAAGGTCTGGCCTCTGAAATCCTTTGTGGTCTTGGTGGATTGAGCCAGTTTCCTGTCGCTAGTTTAAAGGAAACCAGGTCAAAACCCATTGTATGTTTTTGATAAACAGTAGACAATTTCTGAATCCCAGAGAAACCACTTTAGCGTTTTATTTATGTATCCCCCCTTTTCCTTCAGATTTTAATTAGCCAGCATTCTCTTATCATTCTAGTGGCATTACATTCATGGTGCAGCATGTATCCTGTTATATCCTATACTGCGTCCCTTCAGGAGGTCCAGCCCAGGCTCCCCTGGGCTGGTGTCACAGCCAGGGCCATGGGAAGATGACATGGATGCAGGCAGCCCAGTACGGTAAACATTTCACACGTCAACATTAAGGCTCTGCTGTTTATTTCATTATTCCACTGTTTAAGGCTTTGTACACCCCGAGCCTGAGAGAATCTGTCAAAACTACTGCTGCAGATTCCAAGGAAGTCACGCATGTGCCAGAAAGCAAACAGAAACTGTATAGTGCTCTGAATAAACAATACTAAATATGGCAACACTCCAATATCATGCCATTCTTAAACCGTGCAGACACTTGTCTGATATTGGAGTGTTTCAATGACACAGGTATGTAAAAAAGAGGTCCAAAATGTCCTACGGGTGCTTTGGAATATTAAATAAAAAACTGTCTGACTTTTCAGCATTTCCGTTGATGAGAATGAGGTAATAAAAGTAGCAATTGACAGGCTTTGAGGACGAGGCAGTAGGCTGAATCATTATAGACCTATTTACTGTTTACAAACTGATGACGTACTGAAGCATCAGAAGTACCGGGGAGTTCAATACATGATCAAACATTAACCACTAAAGAGCACGTTTAATTACTTGCAGCCCCATCGTCCTAATGCCTCAAGCTGCCGGGTGACAGCGTGCTCTGACATGGTGAAATATCACGTTTTTAGCTAGGTAACGGCATCTGACAATCCTCTGACATGGTGAAATATCACGTTTTTAGCTAGGTAACGGCATTTTGCATATTGTTTGCACCGGTTGGGTGTCCCTCAAGTGGGCCTAGTTTGCGCACAGTCGCTGCCTGCATTCACTATTGATTTTGTCTAAATGTTTAACTTCGACAGCTGAACGACTTCTGACCAATCATGTCCACGATTGGTTTGTCGAATCTACCTTCCCCGTCAGTCAAATATATGAGCATACAGTTTTGTCATTGGGCTTTGCAACGTCAGACCAACGGGCTCCAGATAGAGGAAGCAGAGGGGGGGGGGGGGGGGGCTGGGTTGTGGGTTGTTTATTTACTAAATCTCTCCGGTTACTGGTCGGTCTACATTCCCACCCTGAGCTAAGGTCACAAGCTTTGTGCAATGACCAAAAGAATATGATTGTAGATGCGAGCATCCAAAATGAGTTTACTCTGCAGGGTGGCTGGGCGGAATCTCTGAGGAGCTTGGGGACTTAGGAGGAGTTCAAAGTAGAGCCGCTGCTCCTCTGCATTGAGAGGAGCTGGTTGAGGTGGTTATGGATGCCCGCTGGAGGTGTACCAAGCACGACCAAATGGTAAGAAACCCCATGGCAGACCCAGGACACACAGGTGGGATTACATTTCCCAGCTGGTCTGGGAACAGCTAGGGATTTCCCCAGAGCAGCTGGTGGATGTGGCTGCAGACAGGGACACCTGGGCTGCTCTAATTACCCAGTTGCCACCGCGACCTCAATGGATAAGCGGTCAGTCTGCCGCCGTTGCTGATGTGTTCCCCAGCCTGTGTGTGTCTCCGTGTTTCTGCCTGTTGCCCTCTTTTCTGTGGGTCTGTTTCGTCCCGTGCTTGCCTGCCCCGTGTTGATTGTTCGTTAGTTACACCTGCCTCTCGTTTTCCACTACCCAATGACGGGTCCTGTGTTCGTATGTTTCAGTCCGCTGTTTTGTCGTGTCCTTGTTGGTTCATTGTCTTTTGATGTGTGTTCCTGTTGGTAGTTTGAGTTGCCAATAAACCAGTGTGAAGCCTGCCTTGCATTTGGGTCCGACCTACCCGAAGACCTGACATAAGCGGTCCAGACAATGAGCAGATGGAAGGATGGATTTACAAAATCGTTCCTTCTCTTTGAGCTAACTCAAATCATACCTACAGGAGCTTTAAGGCTTATACATTGTTGTTTTTTATGTACCCCTTGGGGATTCCAGTTTTCCACTTTTGGTCCGTCCTCCATGAGATGTCAACTCCCACCAGGAGCATTTCAGGAGCAGAGCACTGCGAGGCAGGTGTGTTGGCGAGATCAACAAACAACAACGTGTTCTTTCTGGAGCTCAATGGCGTGTAGTGTCATACAGTATAATGTACCTCAATGTGTTCTTCAACTTATATAATTTACATCTCGATGTCCATGGTGTCAAGCCCTTCTCAAATTTTGCCTCCTACCATTGATGTAGTGATGTGAAATATGATCGCAAGTCTGCACATAATATTTGCACACAGTGATTTGAACACAATTTCTCATGTATTTTGCATATCTTTAGTGAAGTAGAGAGTAACATCTTATGGTTGTTACTTCTCAGACGCTTCCAAAACGCCCCCTATAATAAGCATTGACCATAGTGTCCGTGATCAGCTCCAGCGGACACATCTGAGCCGGAACGCGCCGTAGACACACCCGATGGGAATCCAGGGGTCAGTGCCGCAAACAATAAATAGATCTATTTTCATGCTTCTGCATATATACGCCCCACTGGCATTTGATATGTTCTTCTGTGCATTTGTTTGCTTTATATTGTTTTGTTATTTGCTTTGTATGAAACTCCCATTTTGTGCATTTGTGGTTCTTATACCTTCTCATGTCAAGCACTTTGGTCAACTATAGTGGTTTAAAATATTAAATAAAAATAAACTTGACATTGACATCAACATTGAAACAAACATATTTCTATAGAAAAACATTGAGACTGCAGCTACTGTAAGGAAGAATAAGGGTCGTGGTTACTGTCAGAAAACTAACAGGCTTAATTAGCTATTGAGGGTAAATGGTAAATGGAGTGCATTTATATAGCGCTTTTATCCAAAGCGCTATACAGTATTTTGCCTCACATTCACCCACTCACACACACATTCATACACCAATGGTGATTGCTGCCATGCAAGGTGCGACCAATCACCGGGAGAAGTTAGAGGTTAGGCATCTTGCTCAAGGATGCTTACAGATAGGTAGGTCAACACTGGGGTTCAAACGCACAACCTTCCAGCGCGGAGCCAAACACCCAGACCACTCGACCATCCTGATGTGATCAATAACATCTTATGGCTGTTTCTGCTAAATTCTGTATTCTACCAGGAACCCAAAATGTGGGTGAAACACATTCTCTACTGTGTCCTCTGCAGTGTTGGGCTTGGGTTACTCAGGAATTGTAATAAGTTCCTATTTACTTATTACTCTTTCAAAAAGTAATGAAATTACTTTACTTATTACTGGGTATTAAAAGTAATTATTTACGTTACTAGTTACATTACTTTTACAATCACCATCACAATACTGCCTCGCCTCCTCCGAAAAATGACAACCTGTGCAGACAGCTAATTTTAGAATTGAATCCTCTTTATTGGAACAATATTTAACCTTAGGAGTTGACAATCAGCCAAAGTGAAAACATTGCAGCCTCTGAAACCATATGATTGGACAGGTTGTTTCAATTAGTTAACCTTAAGATTGCTAGGACCAGAAATATTGTTCTTATAACGCAGTAATGCAGCATTAATTGGATTCGTAAATGTAATATTATTACTGTTTTGGAACTAGTAATTAGTTACACTAATTATTACTGGGAAAAAAAGTAGCTAGTTACTGCCCAACATTGGTCATCTGACTTGTTGGACAGAAGACAGATGCCTCCACATATGGTAAGCAAGGGAGGACGATGGCCAACAATCTGACCATACTGTAGCAGCCATGTCAGAGCCTTTTATCCAGACGTTAACGAAGGAGTGGAGGGCACCCTGACCTGAGCTTGCTGCTGGCTCGGCTGCAGCTGAAGGATGCGGTGCGTCCACCAAGGGAAGCGGGTATCTTGATGACTGACTCCAAAGAGGGGCTCTTCCTCATAAGGCTGCAAGGCTTCAGGTCGTCCCCGCATCCCGGCAACTTATCTGGGAGGAAACCTAGGAAGAAAAATGAATGAAGGAAGGTCAGAGGAAGGTTGACATGGAGAAGGAGTCTACGTTGTATTCAATAGTTGTATTCTTCCAATATAGATTCACCTAAAAATTATATCAATCAACTAGCATACAAGTAAAACCATTTTTTTAATAAAAATAAATACAATACATTTT
>JAODOY010031037.1:12500-22268 GCA_025399855.1 Forbesichthys papilliferus | reverse complement strand
TGGGGCAGTGACTAATGCAGGGGAAGTTGGTTGTGTAGTGATGAGTAGTGGATAGTGTACCTGCTAGTCAGTCATGTGATGACGTGGATGATGATGAATCCATGTGGTCAGGTGATGAAACACCAATGCAGGTGTTAACATTAACAAAATTCCCATTTTTATAAAAATCTGCATTTTCTGGGCAGAAAACTAATCCACAGCCAGGTAGAGCCTGGCTGGTTCTCAACATTTAATGAGAATGTTAACATTATTGTTAATTAATAAAGGTCCCCCCCATATAATTGTGATTGTGCACCGTAAAGTTACAAGAGTGAAATTAAATGATCTGTGAGACCTGTACCAAGTTAGAGCCACGCAGAAAGCACAGGGCATCTTCCAGGATCCACAGCACCCCCTATAGAGAGAGTTTACACTGCTGCCCTCAAGACAGAGGTTCCATCAACCAAAGGGTTATACTTACAGATATTTGAAGTATTTTATCCCAACAGCGGTTGTATTTTAAATAAAACCTGTGACTAAGTAATGTACTCCCAGATCCCTTTTTATAAAATAATTATTTTATTATTCTACTAATGTAAACTGATGTAAGCTAATGTGGAAGCCTATGCGACTACGTTTGTATGTGCATGTTCTGTGTGCATGTATTTACTTATTGTATTATTGTATTGACTGCGGACTGCTGATGTAAACCAAATTGCCCCTCGGGGACATTCAAGTTTTACTCTACTCTACTCTTCCCTCCCAACACCTTGACACATTGTCAAGCTTAGAGCTGGGGTGCAATTACACTTTAATTGATCTTAGCCTGTAGTATCCATTCTGGACGCTTCCGCTGTGAGCATTTTTGCAGCCCGCCTCCACCTTTCCTGCTGTCTGCCTAAATCAATGTCATGGTTTTGTCTTTGATGCTTGCTCTGTCCTTTACCCTATGGGGGGTCTACTGTTGCGCTCCCTGTGGCTTTCTCTCTATGCACATGGAAAGGAAGGGAGCTCCCGGAACAAATATAAACAACTGCAAATGTAAATGATAATATATTTTACTTTCGTGGTCCTGACTGAACTATAGCGCTCTGAAATGTAATTCGAAGTTCAGATAAATTCCACAGTTAAATACCACGGTTATTAAAGTGTGTATAAAGTATTTGTCTATTTTTATATTTTAAAAAGGTACACCAACCATTCTGATGCCTCAATATGGACGCCCTGATATGACGAGCATGTGGTGTACACCCCTTGTAAGGAGAGTGCATTTGACTCCCTCTTCTCCCCTAACAAGGTGTCAATCAAAAGGAGGAAGAGACCAGCCACGTGGGAGCAGCTGGTGTCTTCTGTCTCCATCATACCTTAACGGTTGTTCACATATCACTGATGAAGAGGGCAGATACTCACCCCCCAACCTCCCCGTGTTCTTCTGAGACAGTTGGAGCGTATCAACCAGGTTACACAGAAGGGAAGGACGGGGGGACGGGGACGAGGGGGGGGGGTTCTGTCTGTGGTTCAGGCCAACAGCCAAAGGAGGACATTATTCTGTGTATCTATCGACGGTGCTCAATGACGCACAGATAACGACAATTATGTGCCGTTAAGGGATACTAGTGTATTCCCTGGTGGCTTGGCACGGACACAAGCTAATATTGTCTTTTTGTTATTAGAAACTATAATATAATTTATATGCTAGTATCAATAGCAATAGTGTATTTTAAACAGGGTGTGGCTAACAAGCTAGCTAGCCAGGGAACTCACAGGGTGTGGCTAACAAGCTAGCTAGCCAGGGAACCCACAGGGTGTGGCTAACAAGCTAGCTAGCCAGGGAACTCACAGGGTTGGGCTAACAAGCTAGCTAGCCAGGGAACTCACAGGGTGTGGTCGTCGGCAGGCCGGTGGAACTCCTCCCCGTTGTGGATGGTCTCTCCCTGGTCGGGCAGCCAGCGGAAGGCGTGGCCAGACACGGAGGGGGCATCCACCGGCCTCCAGCCACACGTGTCACCCGCCTCAAATTCACACAGCTCCTTCACTGGAGGGGGATGAAGACAGACTATTATAAACATACACGCTCAATCAGTGTCTCTTAAATGGGTACGTGTGCCCCTATGGGTGCTTGGAGGTATTGCAGGGAGTATGTAATAATAATAGCAGCTTTTATTTACAACCTCTGCTGTATGCAGGCCTACAGTAAAACAGACAATTAAATTCCCATTCATGTTCTCATGAAGCAAAAAAAGTTTAAGAATGTATTTTATAATTGAGTTTTTTTGCAAGAATTTGTTTAAACTTTTATTGATGTGGAAATGGTTTTCTGCGAGTTTGATTCCATCCTAATTTTTCGAGTGTTCCAACAACCCTTTGCTTTGTTAAATGTTTTGTCTTTGTTGCTGACCATAACCCTCTAACCTGCCTGTAACTGTTAGTTCAGTCAGGACTACTTTGTCAAAGTAATTTTTATTAACTTAATAATTAACATTTGGAGGTTATGTATATTTGGCTCTGACTGGTCATCTAACGACCCAACAACGTGACTGGTGTCCTGCCTGAACCTCAGCTGTGCTTTGTTTATAAAACCCTAACAGGTAGTAAGACCTAACCCACCTATAAACATTACAATCGGCGTCTCTCACCACAGTCGTCTTCATCCGAGCCGTCCGGGCAGTCGGGCCGGAAGTCACACACCGCGGCCTGGGCCACGCACCCCCCCTTCCCCTCCCATCCCCAGGGGGCCCGGCAGGCGAACTGGCCCTCCGGGCAGCTGTGGGGCGGTGGGGTGGGTGCGGTGGTGATGGGCAGGGGTGTGGTTGGCGTCACGGAGGGCAGCTCGCCTGTGGTGGGAGGGGAGGGGGGGCAGGTGGACAAAGATGGCGGCGCACACAGGACATGTGACACTCTACAGGTAACGATAACAAACTAGCCAGTTTGCTATGTCTCTCTGGAAATATTTCAATCATAATTCAAACATTTTGCAGCCATCTGCAGCCTCGTCGGCCTGTTCATCCCAATTTTCTAGTTGGCTATTTTAACAAGACTACTTAGTCTGTTCTTGTTGTGCAGAGTCACAATTCCAAACCAGGAAACCAAACAGAATGTCAAGACTGACTCAATAAAACTCTTGTAAAACAAGGTCATCATAACACTGTTTACATTAAAAACTCTCATTTTGCGTAAAAAGTACAACCATTGCTGTACCTTCTTACAGATAGTGTCAACGTTTGCCTCAACGTTTAGTTTCCTGTCAATAACAATCTCGCAAGCGCCAATGTTATTTGGTTATATAGTCATCAGTCTGGGACCACTCAAAGTGATTGTCGCTTGGGTACTGGAGAGAACAATTGGGCCAATCGGCAGCCAGCTGAATTATTTCCCAAGAGGTCGACAACAGCGTTTAGGTATCTACCGGTGCTCAAGATGATATTAAAGATTCTGATTGGGTGAGGTAAAGGCTGGAAGCCCAATGGTATGTAAGGAAGTTTGATTGACATGTATTAGCACCTCCTCTATGACAAATGTTTTTGAATTTGGGGGTCTCACCAGGCTACAGATATAAAGACTCAATTATTAATAATTTCCAGAAAGTCGTGGAAAGCTGGATATTGTTAGCCAGAGAGGTTCACAGCAGACCCATCTGACTCTAACAAACATTTGTGATTTCTGAATCAATGTTCCAGTGACGCTATGTTATCTACTGTACTGTACCTTCATGTGGCTCACAGTCCAGAAAAGACAGGTCGTCAATGGCGATGTCTCCGTTGAAGTCATCTCCAACTGTGCCTTCGATCACAATCTGACGACAGACACAGTCGAAAGGTTATCTTACACGTGATGCCACCATTGCATTATTGTTTACAGGCATAGTCAGCTATTGCAAGCTATTTGTAAGGTAATACACATTTAGTCAAATTCACCAAATATCTCCTTGCATTTCGCTAAAAAACAACATCCCTATCTCCATAAATAGGAGCATAAACAAAGTGTCGAACACCGCTCATATCAACAAAGCCGTGCGTTTCGATATTGTGTTTGAAATAAACCAATGAAAAGAGGAATGATTTACAACAGGAAAGTTTTTCTGCTGAAAGTTTAGGAATCAATATGGTGTCTTAGGGCTTGTGTGTAAAATGCTGATGGAGGTACAATCTTCACAGGTTAATATCTACTGTGTGTTTTCAGGCTGTCACATTAGCTCGACTCAAGCTGTGCCGCGCAGAAACATGATGTGCATTGTTTTGTAAGCCGTCGTCATTATTTTCCCACCCTTTGTAGAAACAACTCACGTAATTATTATGCCACTCAGCTTTTTGCTGTGATGCTTGAATGCTGTTGTATAATGCCAGCGCTTCCAATTAGCAGACAATGAGGGTTCTAGTATACCAGGTTGTAGTCTTGCAGAGCATATAGGCTAGGAGTAGGCCTACTGCCATACCATAGCATCGCTGTTGGCACTGTTTACATTATTCTACAAATAAACATGGGAGTACTGATGTTTGATGTACTGAGAGAACCTCGACAAACCCCGCCATCAGGCTAGATGGCAACAGACAAACATGACAACAGAACATCCATTCTGAGTGACAGGAGGCACTGTTACCATGGGTTACAGAGCTGAACCTCCAGTTTCTACTGCGTGTGGACACGTGACACGTGACATCCATGTCTGCTGTGATTGGACAAGAGGCCAATTACAAAAAATGCTCCGCTGGGATGTGATTGGACAAGATTGGCTATTAAGGAGTCACAGTAGTACATTTGTCCTTTGGTACCTTTACCTGCTGCATGTTCACATAATTGGGCCCAGTGTGTTCATTCAGCATTATCCAAAGACTAACGTATATTTGGTATAACGGAGCAGGCAGGGTCAGTTCATACAACATGATGTTCAGATCGTCGGATCACTGTACTGCACCCATCTGTCCCTCTTTTGTAATCGGGCATCTTGAGGTCGTTGTGGGTTTCACACACATTACAAGATGTTTCACACGAGGACAGAGTCAACATGAGCTTGATTGACTGAGGAGGCCAGAACAGGCACATCTCACAGGTCTAACAAGATGCAGGTGCATGCAGCGGTAGCCTAGCGACCGCGCCTCGGCTATGGAGCAGGTGTCATGCCCAATAAAAAGTGATTGCCATCCACGTTTGCAGCTGCTTTTATCTGCATGAGACCGTCAAAGACTGTGAAAAACATGCAAATACTGCTAATCCTACCTTGAGGTCAGTGGTTAATAGTTTGTCCTTGTGAATCATTCACGCGTCTTGTAAACAAATCATCACAATTCTGGTTAATTATGTGCAGTTTGCAGTCATTTTGGTTTATTATAAACTAGTTTGTCAAATATCATTGTTTATATTTGGAACCTGTAGCCTAATTAACATGATAGTTTATATATAATGTGAATACATTTTAAATGTTTTCTTTCAAAATGTATTTGTCCTGCTCTGTGCCCTAGATTATAATGAATCCATTCATTTTTGCCAGTTTAAAAATTGTAATATTTTTTTTTCTGTTTTCATAGTTATCACTTTTAATCACTTTTGGGCATGACACCAGTACGCTCCTCAACGTGTTTGCCTCATTCGCCGGATAAATCAGATGATGGTCGTCAGGGTTACCTGGAAGGGCCTGGCGCTGTTGAGGTAGAGGGTCTTCCTGTGCCAGAGGTTGCCGTGGTCGCCGTAGCGCACCCACAGCATGTGGCCCCGCCCCGCGGCGCTGGTGCGCATGTAGACCGCCAGGCAGAAGACGTGCGAGCCGAACATGTGGTAGTGGAAGCGGAACACGCAGCGATGGCGGGAGCGCCCGGGGGCATCGCCGTCGGTGGGGGGCAGCGTGGGCCCGAAGGCCCGGCTCACCAGCACGGCCGTGTCCTTGAACTCCTGCGGCGCTGAGGCCTCGATGTAGAGGTAGTGGCCGAGCGCCGTGCCCCGCGTGTGGTCCCTCCAGGGGCCCGTGTTCAGGGTGGGCGTGGGGCCCCGGGTGCGTGTCCAGTCGAAGGCGTCCGCCCCGCCCTGCTCCTGGGTCCAGCTGCACAGGTCCTGCTCAAAATCACACCGCAGCTCCGGAGCTGGGACATGCACACGCACGCACACACACGCACGCACACACACGCACGCACACGCGCACATGCACGCACATGTGCACACGCACACGCGCACGCACACGCGCACCCACTCACACACACACAAACGCATGCACACATGCACGCACAGGCACATGCACATGCACACACAGACACATGCACACATGCATGCACACACACACACAAACACGCACACATGGGCACATGCACACGCACACACACACACACACATGCACGCATCTACAGTAAGTAATTAGAAAATGTGAAAATAGTTTCTGAACTTGTCATGTCCCATGTCACTGACTGAACATTCAAAGCCCCCCCCACTCACAGCAGCCCTCCTCGTCCGAGCCGTCCCCACAGTCGTCCACCAGGTCACAGCGCTGCAGGTGGGCCACGCACGCTGGGCGCTGGGCGCAGCGGAAGAGGTCGTTGCCGTTGCAGCCCGGGGCCGGCGGCGGCAGCGAGCAGTTGTGGAAGGCGAGGCGGGCCAGCGCGGACACGCCGCGGAACACGCCCAGGCTGAGCTTGGCCAGAGACAGGCGGAAGGGCCGGGCCATGCGGCCCAGCTGCACGCTGGCGTTGTGCCAGCGCGGGCCCTGGTCATGCAGCGTGCGCCACACTAGAGTGCTGTTGGCGTCGCCCGCCACATGCAGGTGCATGTCGGTCGCCCCCACCGACATGCCCGAGTTGTAGTGCCTTTTATGGGAAAATGGGGTTGTATATAATATATATAAAATATAATATATATACATATACACACACAAATATTATATTATTATATACAACCCAAATTTCCCAAAAATGTTGGGACAAAACAAGTTATTTGAAAACTGCATTCACCCTGTGCTACTAAATATCTGAAGCAATACAACACATTATGTGAGGTTATACCTTGTGATTTTAATTGTTCTGTAAAAATGTTCAAATCTCATGACTGCTGCAAAATGATCCAAAGTTGGAACAGTTGTGTTTCCTACTCTAAACACATCATTAGATATCCTTTACATAGTATAGTACAAATATACGGTATATACACAGTACTACTGTACCGTATACTGTGTGTATATATATATATATATATATATATATATACACACACACACACAGTATATACTGTAGATGTGTATCCTACACCCAGCTGAGAGTGTAATCCATCACTTTGTTTCCTTTTTTCATCTTTTGGTTTTTGAATTCCCCCCCCCAACTTCACCATGTCTACTCCAAGAGAGGACAATAATTCTTCCTTTAGCGATAAAACATATTCTAGCTGAACATTATAAAACAGATTTCTGCTCACGCTGCAGAGGGGGAGGACCCTGAATTTCATCAGCCAGCAGGAAAAATACTATCTGCTGCCTGTCAGGAAGTGTTAAGAGCCATAAAACTGCTAGAGTGGGACATATTCACATACGCATGTGCTCTGTGTGAGTCTGTACACTCGGTGAGAGACAGAAAGAGAGAGAGAGAGAGAGAGAGAGGGAGAGGGAGAGCAAGAAGGACAGGCAATGGCACAACAGAAAATGTTAACGCAGGACGCAGCAGTGCTGGCTAAACTTTATCCCCGTCAGGAAGACGAGCCTGACTATCTAGATGTTCTCTACATAAGAAGGAAGAAATTAAAGTTCTCTAAAAGTTAAAAACAAAAGCAATGAATTAAACCCAAAGAGAACAGGAACAAGGAAGCAGGGAAGGAAGGAAGGAAGGAAGGAAGGAAGGAAGGGAGGGAGGTGTTTGAGAGGCGTCCTCCTCACCAGAAGGTCATGATGCAACCCGAGGCAGCCTGATGGAACTGTGGTCCCTGCAGCACGGCCGTGGGGTAGACGGAGCTGCTGTTCTTCAGCAGGAACATGAAGTGGCCTGTGAGGATCACACCGCCATGGTTACACCTGCTGCCATGACGTCCAACATGAGCCTCGCGATATCACGATGGTCTCGTGAGGCTCATGTGAGGCTAAGGTGTAATGTCGCCGTGAGTCAGTCTGAAAGGCCTAGAAACTCATTTGAATGTTTGTATTTGCATAGCTGCCAATTGTGGTTCCGTTGCCTCATAGCAACACATTAGCGCTAGCCACATAAATGGACATTAGCGCTTGCTGTCCGTTCTGGGAAAAATTATCTGGCGTTTCTACATAGCCCTGTCTCTCTGAATGGGAACACAAACAAAATGGTGCAGTCTTTACCACACAACAGTATCCCAGCCTTGGCAATGTGTGTCCGATGTTTGTTTGTGTGTGTGTGTGAGGGGGGGTGGGGGTGGGGGGGGGAGGGAGGGGGGTGTTTTAATGAGTTAAAATTTCAACAATCTATCTCCAGCATTGCTGACTGCACCATTTGGCAAAAGATCACAGACACACAATACAATACTATAATGATATGCAGGCTACGGTGCGTCCAGCCAATCACAGACAGATCGGCCCTTTAATACTATAATGATATGCAGGCTACGGTGCGTCCAGCCAATCCCAGACAGATCGGCCCTTTAATACTATAATGATATGCAGGTTACGGTGCGTCCAGCCAATCACAGACAGATCGGCCCTTTAATACTATAATGATATGCAGGCTACGGTGCGTCCAGCCAATCAGCTGCTGTGGTCCTACCCTGGGTGTTGTTGGAGTTGAGGTCCGGCAGGGGAAGATCATCAGACGAGCCCCTGACCCAGTCGAACCCGTCGCCCAGGGTGACCTCGTGCCACCCGCAGGTACCCTCCTCGAAGTCACACTGGGACGCTGCATGGGGGGGCGGGGTGGGGCGGTGGGGGGTTTGGTGGAGGAACAGGAGAGGACAAAACAGCAGAAACACGCTTTAAATAAACCTTTGAACCAAGGTGACACCACACTTTATAAAGGGGGTTGGGGAGTGGGGGGGTGGTTTTGTTACTCGGCAACAGGGCTCTTACGGCAGGTGGCTTCGTCCTCGCCGTGGACACAGTCGGGGGTGAAGTCACACACTCTGCTTGCCTCGATACATTCCCCGGTGCCGCAGGTGAACCAGAGTGGAGGGCAGACAGCGCCCTCTGGTGGTGGGAACCACGCATGACACGGTGTTAGCATGCTATAGCTTGACCGGACGGAATATGCTAATCAAATGAATGTCTCAAATTAGACATTTACATTTGAGACATTCATTTGACAAATTAAGTATTAGAAAGTAGAAGTCCCCTGAAATACTGTACATCGCTTGCATATAAAAACATGAATATTCATTCATAACACCATTATGGTTTAACAGACCATAATGACGCGGCGGGGTTAATCACGGCCCTGCCGTCGGCACCACAGAGAGGTGAAGGAGATCGGCTTTTGCTGTTATTGAAATCAAAAGGAATGAGCTACTAAATATTAGATGGTAGCCCTGTGCCTCGCCTCGCCGGTTATATTAAACGTACATGACATGCTGTCGAGGTGCGCTCTCAGTCGGAATTGTGTATTTGTTGTAGAACCAATAGTCCAAGAAGGCAAACGCACCGGCTATACAATCTATACATCAGGGCAATGAGGAACATTGGACAGACAGACAGGGAGATTTATTGTTTGCGTATTTTATGACAGCAAGTTGTAATGGGGACACATTCACACTCCTCCTAGACTTCATATTTCACCGGGTATCCATGGGAACCATTTCATTAAAGATTTACATTAATGGTCATACGGTAATGTAATTTTTTGCAGCAGAGCACTTCTGTGTGAATCCTGAGCC
>JAODOY010031037.1:0-7500 GCA_025399855.1 Forbesichthys papilliferus | reverse complement strand
TGAACAATGTTTAAAATTTTGTAAATTTTTTTTAAATAAAAAAATTGTCTGTGTAGGGCAACTCTGTGCAATTTAAACAATGTTTGAAATGTTCCAAAAAATATATATATTTTTATTTTATTGACTGTGTAGGTCAACTCTATGGGCAATTTAAGACCTCAAACAGTCAAAATGAACCAGCCCACGTTATGAACTCTAAAGCAGGGGCCAATTAAAGCTTTGCGGACCACATTATGTTTTTAACCAACATGCTAAAATATTTGAAAATAAAACACAAAATAGACAAGGAAGTTGGAGGTGATGGTGGAAGGGACCTCTACTTAGCACAAGCCACAAGGCTGCAATACTGACTAATAAAAAAATAATTAATGCATTAAATATAAGTTACCTTATAATAAAATGGCCGTTAACCAATGGTAGCCAGCTACCGTATGTCAGTGTTACGTTACAGACATGTTCATACGGACCTGGAACTGGCGATCGCTGCTAAACAATATGGCCGCCCGCCGCCAATCCTTCGGCTGTGGAGCGGGAAGCTCCCAGAACACTGTGGAGCTGTTCTGAGCCGGCGGGCCGGGCCGGGTCAGCACCTGCAGCTCTGCACCAGGCCGAGCAACCACATAGTGGTAGAAGCTCATCTGTAAGGGGGAGCAATAGGGGTACGTGGCTCTCAGGAAGGGCAGGGTTTGGGTCACATGATCAAAGCGTGTTTGTGTGTGTCAGTCACCTGGCAGCTCTGAGACGGGAGGAAGAACACACTCTTCATCTCTGCCGTGGCTCTCTCTGCTCTAACGGGCTGCATGTAGGCATAGAAGGCTGTGGGGGGGATTCAGAGTACTTTTCACATTCGTGGAATGCGATAGTCCGCGTACTGTGCGCGTGACATTAATATCGTCACGGAAACAGGACCGAGGGACATGCAATAGCCGTCCGCGTGAAGTATGTTTATCTGTGAATTACAACAGATCACAGATCTAAAATATGACATCTGCCCTTCAGCAGGTGAAAGGTCAAAGGCCACCCATACTCAGGAACTCATGGATCAAAATTATTTCCGAATTTCTCCACTTGAAATGACGTCTAGGTGTCGGCAAACTGGTATTTACCGTATTTCCAAGAAGGCAGCGTGATATAAGAGGTACCTGATTGGTTGCCGGCGTGGTCGTGCTGGAGCGCCGGCAGCCCGGCACCTCTGGTCCATCGGGCCGGGGTCTCCTCCGATCCCTGGGTCAGGTCACAGAACCCCTCCTGGAAGTCACAGTGTGTACACGCTACACCTGCAGAGGAGCGGCGGGGTGTTCAGCCAGGAGAACCCTGGTGGTGGGTGGTGGTACTGCAGTGTTTTAACCACTGGTCTTACACTAGTCTCCACATTCCAATTCCAAAGTGTGTTAACTAGGTGTTTTAAGAGGTAACGTGCTCGGCTAGCACAAGTCTGGACTGTTCATCTGTTCATTTGTCACAGAGGTTTTGCCAAGAGACATACATTAAACAGTTTGTTTATAACCTGACATGCCAGAGGAATTGTTGTCACAAATCCATCTGGGGAGCCGTACATTAAAACTGCTTGTGAATGGCAGATACTTTCAAAACAATACTTGACAGTTGATTGGATGAACCATCTGGTCGTTTTCGCTGTCAGCACCATGGTCGGCGCACCTAAACCACGCCCGCGTAGCTATAAACACGACGCTGATTAGAAAGTTCACTTGCTACTCGGACACATTCAGAATGATTCAGATGATTTCCAGACCGATTCTCACGACAAAATTAAACTGAAGCTAGTCAACAACTAGCCTCACGAGACCATCCTAGTTGTTAGTTGCTAGTGGTTAGATTAAAGATAGACTAAATATACCCTATTTGTTACTTGCCCACTGACTACTGGTGAGCGCAATAGAGTTTTGCTAGTCCTGTGTTGTGTTTGTTTGACATTATTATTTCTGTGACGCAAGGTGAATAATTCTAACGGATCTCATCTTGGGAATTGTCTACACACTATTGCATTTCAACATGCTTTGGAAAATCTGAAATTAAATCATATTTGTGTTCGCCAAGCCTCCGTTGCTGTGTCTATTATTGAGCTGCGCTAAACCATCCAAAACATGTTTTGAGACACGGTTCACGTTTTCCAATATCCAGCTCTAAGCAAGTGAACCCAACCAGTCTTGATATAAAGACATGGCTACATTGTAGGTGGGTGAATGATGCTAACAAATATAAACACATATTCACAATGAAAGCATGCAGCTTTATACCCTCATAAATATGCCACATAGCATGTTTTAAAGCAGGGTTCCCCAATCCTGGTCCTGCATGTTTTAGATGTCTCCCTGCTCCAACACAGCTGATTCAAATGAATGAATAATGATTCTTTCATCTGAATCAGGTGTGTTGAAGCAGGGAGACATCTAAAACATGCAGGGCAGCGGCCCTCTAGGACCAGTATTGGGGAACCCTGTTTTAAAGGAACAATGTATGTATAAAACAATGCCTGCCACTAGATGGTGCACTAGAGCACAAGCATCTCAGACCACAACACATGTTTGTGGGACAGACAGACACACACACACACACAGAGGGAGGGCTTAGGACACATTTACTCCACTATATCTTCAGTAAGACCATATTTGCTGCTACATTCAAGTAAATAATGTAACGTAAATAAAAACGCAGCCCTATAGAGCACCTTAACAAACAATAGCAGACCACTACATCCATATACTGTGACGTCCGGCTTGTATACATACAGTTTGTCTTGTCCAAGCTGTCGCTCAAGTCAGCCGAGCCCACGGCCACCCAGGCCAGGAGGCCGGCTGCCAGCCACGCCAGAGGCATCGGCGCTGTGTTCCTCCTCTAGCTGGCTAGCAAGCTAGCTAACACGCTGGACGCTCGTTAACGCGTTGGACGCTCGTTATCGGCTGGGCAAAGAGAGCGCACGTTGTCTTGAGGGGAAGGAAGACTGTGGCGACGTTGCCGTGGGAACTATTACCGTGCACAGACAGTGTGTGCCTGTGTACAGCCTTGCAGCGCGGGGCAAGGGCCAATACCTGGCTTTTATGGCCGCTTGCTCAACAGCTACACACAGGGTGTGTGTGTGTGTGTGTGTGTGTGTGTGTGTGTGTGTGTGTTTGTGTGTGCGTATGCATGTGTGTTCCAATGTCCCCACTAAAAAATCCAGCATTGCTGGTCACCAGCATAAGGTATGTTTTGCATGCTGGAACCAGCATGGAATGCTGGTTTGCTGGTACCCCGGCATCCCATGCTGGTTGCTGGTTTACCAGCTATACCAGAACTATTCCAGCACTAACCAGTATGAACCAGCCTGGACCAGCATGGAATTCATGCAAGTGTGTGCGCGCATTCAGAGTCGCAGCAAAGTGTAAATGCACCATCTCCTCAAAGTCACAAAGCAAGATAAGAAATATTAGCTCAAGCTATTTGAAAACCTTGGGCTTACACACACACACACACACACACACGTATGCACACACAGGGAACAACAACAGGATTATCGGCCTGGTCTCAACAGGCTAAACTGACCAGCGAAGCATAATTGGACAGTAATCAATACAGATTCTAATTAGACAGGAAGAGGTGAAGAAACAGGATGTGGTCTCCGTGTAAATAACCTCCAGCGACAGCAAAACTTCACGTCTCACGTAATAAGGGGAAAGTCGAACAGCTCTGGGACTGTGAATTAATTTGTATCGGCCGTACACAGGGGAATGTAGTACTACAGTCGTTTCTGCATTTGTCTGTAAGCCTGCAATGTGGTAGAAAACATAAACATAGCAAAACATTATTCGATAACAAAGGGTTTCTTTGACAGTTCATCTTTCCTCCAGAAGCAATATTCCAGGCATGTAATCCCTTATCGCCTTATACTGCACCTGTGTTCTTATGAATTTTGTGATTCAATTCTCCTTCAGATTGTAACAGAGGTTACAGGGGAGAGCCACAGTAAGTGATTTAAATAAAAAAGACTAATTTATTTCCCAGGGGCTGCAAGCGTGTGTTAAATAATTAAACCCGCTATGTCTGGTATACGCATTAAACCATATACAGTAGATATATTATTAAATAATGCTTTCATTTGTAATATTTCTGAATGAACCTCAATTAATTTCTAACCAGACTCTTGCCACTACCCATTAAATGATGCGTGGGAGGTTATCTGTTATAGAGAATATGAATACAAAATCCCATTCCATTATCTCATCAGCTTCCAACAGAATTTGGAATGGAAATGTTCTAAAGATTCAAATGTGGGTTTCCCTGTAAGTAGCTGATGTTGCTCCTAACAGGAATTAAACAGACCTGGTGAAGACAATTTGGGCCCAATGGGCGGCGTACGTGGCTTTGGGAAACGGAAGATGGAGCCTTTCCTCTGGATAAAAGCCGGTTGGCTCATAATCTGTCTTCATAATCATTCATACCCACACCACTGCCTTTAGACAGTCTGTTAATTAAAATGTATTGCTGAAGGAAGGAGGGGGGGGGGGGGGGGGGGGGGGGGGGAGAGCTGCATGCCACACACACACTGGATGTTGTCTCTGAAGATGCTACTTTGCTTGTAGTGTTGATGTGACTCTACAGCTTGTGTATCACGGTAAACAACTGTCGAGTGGCACTGTTTATATTGTGTAAAAGGCTCTTACTATAATAAACATATACCACACCGTGGCCAAGCAAACATTATGCCAATCTCTGTTATGAGGAATCTGAGGCGGGTTGATATGCACACGGGCGGTGGCATTTCATGAAGTCATAGCAGACATGTCCGGTTATGGTTATAGGAAGTTATTTCAGCAAATTAACTCTCCTCTCCATTACACACAGCGGGGATTAGATTTTGCCTCTCTGATATGTACAGCTATAGGCTACAACTCTGCCAACTATGTTCTATTTCATCTGCCTTCTTCTCTGGCTAAAATATGTTCTTATAGGCTATTCACTTGCAAGATCCACCCTGTATTTTTTACATCCTCACATCTACGCTTGTTATCACTTCGAAATATGTAGTTTGGCAGGTCGTTTAGAAGGAAGAGGACGGTGGAAACGCAGAGCGAGACAGTTAGCAGATGTTTGTGCGTCTGGCTGTGACTCTGTTATGGTACCAACAAATACATGTGTTGTTTTGAAACGCCAGGGCTATTACATATGACTTTTCCATTCAAACACATGAATAAAAACGTACACTGACATTATTCACTTGAGTTTCTTTGGAGTCTCCACAAGGCTGGTCTTGCTGGTATCAGCATACAGAACGGTTTATGCATGGAGATCTGTTTCTCCCAGGCCAGGGCAGGCCATCCTCAGGCCAAACAGATAATTGACATGCTATTTTCCAGGACAGAAAAATGTATTGCAATTCAGGAGAACATTCTATGCATTTCAATTTTTGAGCATTAAGCATTTTCATATCATACTGAATAATGTGTCATTTAAGGTATGCTTATATGACACATCCATGCAATTAATTTTTTTAAGGAATAAGGGGTGAAAACGTGGAAATTTAGTGATTATCTCGGCTCAGAAAACTGGTAAAGGGAAAGCAACAGTGATAAATCATGTTAATCAATCTGATCAGAAGTCCTAGTACAGACATTTAAAGTAAGGATCATTAGCCTAATCTTTGTTGAGGAGGAACTGAAGAGAACATTTGAATGAAGAGGGATTAATATATGATCTGATTGATATTTAAATAGGTATATACTCTGTTGGCATCAACAACACACAAGTATGGTACTGGACATAAACCACTACTGCACACAGGTGGCAGACTGGGTTGAACAGCAGAGTTGATGTAGCAGCCTATTAAGCAGGTGTTCAATTATTAGCCTAGAATATTTTTTATATAGCACTTTCATAAACCATTATTTAGAGCCTATTTAGAGTTTACTTTAAAAAATAAAGAAAAGTAAAGTAGGATATTAGGCTGAACATGTTCGGTCAGTTATATGAAACATCTAGTTGTCTTCCTTCTTCGCTTACCAAACACAATAATTAACGTGACTGAAATGAATCCATAGTAGGGCAATGTTGCGGGGGTGGCCCAGCCAGCTCACATTATTTGCTTTTGGTTTTAACCCTTTACTTAAACTGTATTTAGGCTCAGTGGCCTACAATAATTATACTTATTTTCAACTCTAAAACATGATCAATTGCACCCATAGATCTTGAACTGTCCAGCACACTCACTCTTTCTGCTCTAGGCTAATGGAAATTGAAGTGAGAACACATTGACTTCTTTAGTAAATCAATATTAGGCTATTAACTATCTTCGGGGATGGAGCAATGTCGCTACCTAATGGAGTGAAAAGAGAATGCACCCTAAAATTTGCTGACATTAAACAAAAGGCATTTTGCGATATTTTTGTCAAAATCATAGCCTAGTCTTCACAAATTTACCTCTGTGCGTGCCGAAAAAAAAAATCAGGTAAACTACTTCTACACAGCCCTGGCTTAAAACATAAACAAAGTAGGCCTAGTGAAGACTGCACAATTTCACAGCCTTTTCAAATATGCGTTTTCAATGTGTGGTGGAGCTTGACCAAGCACCCTATGCAAAGGGAGAGGTTATTTGTTTTGATTTAGTTAAAATTCTTACACCTTCTCCAAAATGATTGCCCATACAATTAAGCAAGCATGTCTTAAAAACGATACCACAGCACCATTTCCAAAAGGAACTTTAAGAAACATTAACAGTAAGCAATCCATGGGTTGACTTAAGGCCACCTATTATTACAGGCGACTCAAAACAGCCATTTACTAAGCAATCTGAGCTGAAGATTGTGATCTGCGTGTTTGTGAAACTACATTCTGTGACATCCTACGTATTGCAGTTGATTATGTGATGCCATATATGAGCTGGATTAGTTGGAGAACAAAAGACCAGGATTTGAGATAAAACTTTATTTAAAAAAAAGTGTGTGTGACTTTGATTACACATCACAGCATTCCTCACGATAAGAAGTCAGACAAACAACCATGTTCTCCTACCTTGCTGGGTCTGGGGAGATGGCTGTATATTAAGTGTAAACAATACCTTATGACAGAACAGTGAACAATATTCAATAATTGTTCAAAATATCATCCGGACCCAGAGGCACTCCAAGATGGACACCAATTGAGGATTCATAGTAATCGGTACTGACGGGGACTCTACTTAACAATGACACAGGTGCTGTGTCCAACCCATCTGGGCCACAGCGGGCCCAAACCTACATGGGGATGCTGAAAAGACACGTCCTGGTCACAGAGTGCGCTGACTCACTGAAACCCCTCCTGGCAGCACCTCAAGTGTCTGACAGCAAAGCTAGTCTGTGCCAAGGGACGAGTAGTAACAGCAACTCTCCGTGATGTGTGGTAACCTTATAGGTCGTCCAAGGCTTTAGTAAAAAGGTGGGGGGGGGGGGGAAGGGGGGGGGGGCAATTATGCAAAATAATGAGAACAATTAAATATAAATAACAAAAGCGTCACTGACAAAAAAAAGT